>JANRGW010041592.1:0-18873 GCA_024733675.1 Psilopsiagon aymara | reverse complement strand
TTCCATGTCCTTTTTATGTTGAGGACACCAGAACTGCACACAATACTCCAAGTGAGGTCTCCCGAGAGCAGAGTAGATGTACACTTTATTCTGTTACCATCTGTGTGCCTCGCTGTATCATTGACTGTTTCTGAAAATTTGCCTTCCCACATTCCTGAGTAGGGTGACCCCTACCAACAGGTAACTGAGAAGAACTAAATATTCACACTTAGCTGAACTGCCTGCTCTTGGCAAAAATAAATTTCAGTTTTGATTCAATTCGAACTTTGAATAAGGAATGCAGGTAATTCTGTTTTCCTTTATATGTGATATTTAAAAGTTGCACTGGTTTTGAGGAAGTTTGATCATATGTTACAAAGTTATTTTATGTTTTACTATACACGGCTTAGTTTTCTTTTAGGAATGTTAGACTTCAGCAAGCATTAGAATCAATAAATCCTTTGGAAGTTATAAAAAATATTAGGTCAGCAACACTTTCAAAATAATTGCCATCATAATTTCTATGACTTTTTTGTCAGAGATTAGATGCTTTAAAATTGCTGGAATGAATTGAAGTGTTTCAGGTGCAAATGTCAGAGTCTCATATACTGTTCATTCCACCCTGCTGATGAGCATGCAAGTGAGGAGCTTGGCTAACTTGTGTACTGCTAGCTTGCATTTAAGGAAGACATTTTTCATTAAAAATTTTGGTTCAGAGTTTTTGTCCTCTTCAAAGAATTTGAGAGTTGAAATTTGCAATCAGAAAGTGTCTTTATTATCTTGAGCACTTCTGAGTTCCAAGTAATGCTGTACCTCTGGACGTGGCATCAGATACAAAGAAGCAGTTTGACAGCTAATGCCATGCATGATGTGTGCCACTAACAAGTGAACAAGCAGTTTTAAGAGCTTCCTCAAATTCAGAAGTACTTATTTTTACACGTATGAGCTCTCAATTTTAAATATGAGGTCTGAATACTAGATGATGTGAACAGTAGCTGGAAATGAAGGAAAAATGCACAGGCTTTGTTCCTAGATTAGTAGAATTTTAAAGAAAATGTGTCACTACTAAATTGTTTGCATTGAGCTTCAGCACTTACCTAACTTACTTTTAGCTGGCTATTTCCATGTTTGGAGCTATTAAATTATAAATTCAATCAGAAGTATATACTTTGTAATGTATTTTTCTGGCTTAAGGACATAAGTAAAAATGTCCCCAGTTTTCAAGACCGGAGTACCAAAACCAATTCCATCTATATTTCTGTAAGTGTCCAGTTAGTCTCCGTGGTGTTAAAACTGGAATATATGCAGGAACAACACATTATTATGGGCTTTCCTGTCTATTTTACATTTCTTCATCTCACAGCAGAAAGGAAAGACTATAGCTTACTTGGAAATGTGAATAAGTGGAACCTTTTGATTACTTTGGGGTTGAATGAAAATGGAAATTATTCCTGTGTGCAGTCAGAAGCCATAGCTTTTATTTGTCTGTGGACTCAATAATTTTCTGCTGCTTATTATGGTAATAACTGTTTTACTATTCCCTTTTACATGCTATGATAAGTTCAAATTATAAGTCCTTTGAGGCAGTTTCTGCTACAGGTGCAGAGAACACAGAAATCAGAGATCTTGTCTCAGAATTGGTGACCCTAGAAGGAGTAATTTTGGTATTGCTGCTTTGCAGTTTTGAAGCATTATGGCTAAGAAAGGATGCCCTGTTACAGTATATGGAGTTTTGTTATTAATGAAATGTGTGACTATTAATAGTTGATATTAGCTTAAAAGGAAAATGATAATGTGTGCAACTTGAATTACAACTTGCCGATTATGTACCTCTTTAAAGCCATAGTTTTTGGTCTTCAGATTAAAAGTGAATCAGACATTAGAAGCTGTGATATTTTATGTTTCCTGTTGGGTCATAAAGATACCCTTCCAAGGCTGAAAACAGTTTGATTTTGAGTACACCTCACCAAGTTACTTATGAGTAAATCTATAAAATAGCATCTAGAGGAAAAGCAGCTTTTTGAAAAACAGTTTGTCATAACCTTTGGTCGACAGTTTCTAATATGTGCAGTCCCCAGAGACTTTGTAATGGCTTTTTTCCTCACACATTTCACACAGGGTTATGGGACTCACCTAATGAACCATCTGAAAGAGTACCACATCAAACACAACATTCTCAACTTTCTCACATACGCAGATGAATATGCTATTGGCTACTTCAAAAAACAAGTAAGTCAGTGTAAGAAATTGCTTGGTGTAAGAAGTTAACATCTAGCAATGATAAACTAGATGTGATGAAGTTGTTGGATATAATGCATTGTGCAATTTTATGTGTTGTTTTTTTTTTAAAATCTACAATATGTGCTCTGTGTTCATCTTGGGTAATGATATTGGCTCATAATGTATTTTATTTTGATGGACTCATTGGAATACAGGTGTACAGTATAGCCTATAATTTGTCCAGTCTAAAATCCAATTGAATATGGGTTGGCTTCTTCATTCAGTTCCTTCCCTCATTCTATAAGAAGCTTAAAGAAGGATCAGACATACCTACGACAGGCTCGAACTTACCTGACCTGTGCTCACTGCCTCTCCTGATCTGAAGCATGAGGTCCAAGTTCAGGAAAGATTGTGATGTCTAAATAGATTTGATATATTAAGCAGGTGTCAACTGTCTGATCAGATGGTAGAGTGAAGGTAGAGGTCAGACTATTCTAGGAGCTGTACACCAATAGCACTAGAAGCAATGAACACAAGTTGGATCATGGGGAATTGCAACTAGATAGAAGGATTTTTCTTTTTTTTTCCCCTCCCTCTCCTTCCTGTCCTAAGAGTGGTCAAATACTGGAAAATGTTGCCCAGAAGGCTGTGGGATCTCTGTCCTTGGCAGTCTGAAAGACTGGAAAAGGCTTTAGGCAACTGGTTCTAATGAGACCTTCTCTGAGCAGGGATGGGGTTAAATGACCTCCTTAAGTCCCTTCCAGCTTCAGATGTTCTATACTTCTGTGTATAAAACTGTTAAAATTCACTCTTTACACACTGAGAATACAAGCTGGGCTTATGACATAGCAACCAGATACGTGCAGAGACCCTTTTCATTGTCTGAAATGTCCCCTTCCCCCAATGTGGGGATGCTGAGTCTCTATGTAAGTCTGAAGCCTTTGATGGTAAATTGTGAGGCAGAAGATCTGTTTGGGTTCCTGATTTTTACTGAGGTTTTGTAGGTAGCACTGTAACAGAAGACTAAAATGCAGCCAAAGCAAGAGTCCTACACTGCTCTTTATTGTCCTGGTTAATTCTTTTGTGGGTTTGTTTTTCAATTAACTTTTGAACTGTGTAAAGACTGTAGCATAACTTTGGAACTTTTAATGGGATCTGTTATCTTATTTTTTCACTTGAAACATAAAAATGAAAAATTATTTTTCTTCTGAGCTATAAAATTGCTGTCATCTCATTGACTTCAACAGCAACTTTTCTTGACTTATGACTGCAGGACTGGCAGCAGAAATTTTTTGAAAACTCGGGAACTTTGTCCACAGTAAAGATCTTTTTTTCCTTCTCTTTATTTCCCCTATTCCCTTCTTTTTCTATACATATAAGCAATTAAATTTTCTTGGATCAAGTGACTCCTATGAGAAGGTGTTTGCAACAGTATGAAGAGTGGTCTGTAACTCTTCCCAGTGTATTGTCTGTATTTTAACATTTTGATGAATTTGGTTCCAAGTTATCACAGCATTTCAAGTTAAAACAAATGTAAAAGGAAAATGGCATCATGACAGCTTGAGGGCCTTTTTTTTTAATCTTTTTTTCTTCTTCAGGGTTTCTCCAAAGATATCAAAGTACCAAAAGCAAAATATGTTGGCTACATCAAAGATTATGAGGGTGCCACATTAATGGGATGTGAATTAAACCCAAGGATCCCCTACACGGAATTTTCTGTCATCATTAAAAAGCAAAAAGAGGTAAAGGCTTAAATGAGACACTGAACATTATAATCTATTCAGATGTTTAGAAACAGTTCAGTCAGTGCCAGGTTAGCGCTTTGCTTTGGTGCTTAAAACATTGTAACGTATACTTCTATTAGTTAGAACAAATCTTTCATCCAAGTCCCAGTGCAGTAATTTTGCAGAAGCAATAAATTCTCCCTTACTAGCTTTACAACAACAGAAATGTGAAAAGTACTGATATTTTGACTATTTCATAGCTAAATTCTGTCATAGGTAGCTAAGCAAAAAGTTGTGTGACTGAGTTGTTCTGCAGCTTTTATAATTGTTTTTCTTCCTCCCTCCCTCCCCTAATGTCTGTAGTGTTAATTGCAGTGACTTCTGAACACTTGTAGTGTTTGTACTGCATGTTCTATATTTTACTTGAAAGAAAGAGGGTTTTCTTTTTCCTGCCACTCTTTTAACATACAAATCAAGGGTGACCTGTCTTAAATTCCAGGCTGTCCCTTTTTGGAGTTCATGTGAGATATTCTTTATTTATTCCATAAGGCAGTTTATTATCAAAATAACTAAGATGTTACCAGTTGTGTTTAAATACCTTCCTTTTAAAGGGCTTTCAAAGAGGTACAAATGACAACGATTTTTTTTTCTTTCAAGGTTAGTCAAATCTCATTACTTTTTATTTTGTTAAAATGTGTCTTTATTGAACAGTCATTTTCCTTCCAATAGAACCATTTAGCCCATGCTTGCAGAAAGAAAGACAATATCTGAGAGCATTTAGTTTACAATATTTCTTAGCTTCACTCGCTGGGAAATGTCCATACGACATTTATATGTCCATACGACATAGATCGTAATTTTTTCCCTTTTATTTCTGCATGGTTGGGTTACTCTACTTGTTTAGTCACTAAGACCATGTCACCCAGCACTGAGTACTGGTCACAGGACACCATTAGTGAGTTTGTACTGCCTGATTTTTAATTCATTTACAATCGTTTTGAAAAAGATGAAAAATCCTTTTATGCAAAGCTTTGTGACCTGCTGGCTTGTGAGTAGTCAGTGTTGAGCAGTTTGTTTTAACTGGGAAGAGCGCTAGAACCTAAATTATATGAAGAGTTGAAGGTGTGTTTAACAATCAGTTTGAAAGTGTTTTGATGTTACACTGGAATATGACCATGGTGGTGGTGTATGCTCTATTTCTCTTAACATTTGTAAACTCTATTGAAAGTCTGGGGTTTTTTTTTTTTTTTCCTCTTCTTTGAGAGATAATGCTGTGTATGTGTGAAGGTCCTCAAGAATAAAAATATGCCAAATATGTCCATTATTTCCAAAGTCTCAAATTGTGATGGTCAGAATGGCTGCACATTTGTTTGCTCCTGGTTATGAAATAAGTAATTTTGAAAGTGACATATTCAGGACACACAAAGCTTAGGTAGTCATCTAAGTGTGTATCAAGAGCACCACAGCAACTCACTTAGAATTGAGGTAATGAGATTGTGAAGCAGAACAGAGTGTACCCTAGGACTGGAAAAGCTTTTCCTGGCATTTACAAGCAAAGCAGAATTTCAGTTCCAAAGAGTGTCATCATTCTGACTTCCTCAAGAGAAAATTGTCAGTAAGAGTATCTCTGACTGATACCTAAGAAATTCCAGAAGTTATATAGCGACTTCAAAGTGAATAAGTATCTCTAAAATTTTGGACTAGAAACATATTATGTGCATTGAGACATGTGCCTTGAAATTTCTGACCATTCTGGCTATTAGAATTAGAGCCAGTTCCCAAACCTGCTCCCAAGAATTCTCCTTCCCTACCTCTGCTGCCACCTTCCCAGGAGCTGTGCAGCTTGTGATAGATACAAAAAGCAATGACTCCTGTTCTTCCAGATTTGTGCCTAAAAAGGCAGCTGAGAGACTTGGTAGCATCATCTGCAGATTCAATGTTTGGCCAGGTATCTCACCCCTGGTACCAGCTTCAGTGGATCTATAAGGACCATAAGATTAGGAAGCGAGAGTGTTTCTGTTCGTCACAGCTTTTCGTTAATCCTTTGGGTTACTTTTGAACAAAGCAATTATTTTCTGTTTTCTCTGCTGCTTTATTACAGATCATTAAAAAGCTCATAGAAAGGAAACAAGCTCAGATACGAAAAGTTTATCCTGGCCTTTCTTGCTTCAAAGATGGAGTACGACAGATTCCCATAGAAAGCATTCCTGGAATTAGTATGTATCAATCTCTTTTAATGTAGAACAGAAGCAGAACAGCCCAAGAAAGGTCCAAGACTAGAAATACTAATGTAGTTACATATTTCTTTTTGATTGAAATGTAATTGTTTTGGTCTGCTGATTTGATTTCTCTGAAGATTGTTGTTTCCATTACAATTGGTGTCTTTGAGATTTCCTCTGGGCATTCCAGGTGGATCCACTTCTCTGTACACGTGTGTAATTTTATTTATATGTGATTCTTTTTTGATTTGTGTCACAGAGTAGTCAGCAGTTTTCCTGTGGCACCACTGTTATGCACTACACTCCTGTACAAGAATAAGTTTTATGCTAAACACGGAGGTACATGACAAAACAGAATTAAAACAAATATAATCTTTTGGAGGATTTTTCTCAGCTGTGCTTTTCTGCAATGTATTCTCTGTCCCTAGGGAGTCAAATTGGGTAACTTTGATGTTGTTAATCTTTACTGAGTTTGTGGTAAAATATGTATTGAGTTATTGAAAAAGTATGTGTTTCGTGTAAGACTATTTTAGAATCTTCCAAGCAATCTGGAGGAAGAGATGTAGGAAATCGAATGGGGCTGCAGGCTAGATGGTTGTGTCATTTATTAGGAGGAGCTTTTATTAAAACAAACCCATTTTACTGCAGCAGTGCTGAAATGGCTTGTCTTTTTAGAGTTGCAGTAACTCAGTTAATGTTTTGACCTACTGTAGTTCCCATGTAATGTTTCATGTTGTTGGTGTACAGGAGAGACTGGATGGAAACCAAGTGGAAAAGAAAGAGGGTAAGTGCTGCACAAAGTAAAATGATGAAGCAGTTTGGGGATTCCTTTGAAAAATGTCTTTAAATAATGTCACCTGATATTTCTTTTGCTCTATTGGAAACCAGATAAAAAATAATCTGCATGGGATGAGATCTTAAGTGCTTTTTTTGTTTGTTTTGTTTTGCTTGGAGTTGCTTTTAGGTAAGATGGACATCATAAGAATGAAGATAAGGGATCTAAACTAATCTTTCTGTATTCATATCTTCTTTCAAGTAAGGAGCCCAAGGATCCAGATCAACTCTACAGCACATTGAAAACCATCCTGCAGCAGGTGAAGGTGAGTGCTAGTTCTAGTTAGCCTTCTGTAAAGATTTTAAATTTATTTCCAATATAGAGTTTCCATATTAGATACCTTACTTTTTTCTTTACCAAAGAGCCACCAAAGCGCTTGGCCCTTCATGGAACCTGTGAAGAGAACTGAAGCTCCTGGATATTATGAAGTTATAAGGTTTCCCATGGGTAATGACATTAACATTTTTTAAGTATAGAGTTTAAAAATCTTTACGGCTGGAGACATAGCAGATAAAATGTAATCTGATTGGTTTATATTGAGATATATATTACTTGCAGCTGAATAGCTTTCAGCTCTGAAGTGCCAAGAGTACAATGCTGTGGTTTGAAATTTATGACTGCTTTGTGACCTTTGTAGCTATATATATAGTTTATACATGTGAAATCTTAGTATGCCCCAGAGAGCTTTTAAACAATGCAGTCAGCTGGAAACTTTTGGGACTGAGCTAGCTTATGTGAGTTGTACAAATATGTTCTTGTGTGTGGTAACTGGTCATTGCAGATCCCGCTGGTATGTTAAAGGCAAACTTTCAGAAACACCTGAGCATTTGAATTGCTTTGAAATGCAGATTTAAGCCTTCTAAATCACATAGAGAAAACCTGTTCAGAAGTACTGGGATTTTCTTATTAAGTCTTAACAGTTTGCTTCAGTTTAAGTTTAGAAAAATGCTTCATGCAACTGATTGCAAGAGAACTTTTACATTCATATTTTAGATCTGCCAAAGTTGCACAAGGTGGCTTGTCTACTTATTTATTCTTATTTTAAATCATGCAGCTGTTGTTTATACAGGCTTACTTGCAAAGCGAAGTACACAACTGCTAATAACATTTTTCTTTTCCTTTGATTGCTGGGTCATATAATTCCAGTGATGATTCTGTGCTATTCTAAAGAGATGCTTGGTTTGATTTGTTTTGCAGCAGATTTAAAACTGAATCTTGTTACGCCTTCGTTGTTTATGTAGTACTCACCTCCATCTTGCTGATTACAGTTTCTGTACCTTTTAATATTATTAGAGAATGAAATATAAGTTCATTGCAGGCTACTATCAATCAGTTTCTTGGAGAATGAAAGTGCTTGTTCATGTTGCTTTATTCCTACTCTGTGTTTACCAATTTGGCTTAATGATTTTTTTTTTATATTCAATCTATTCTTTCCAAATAGCAAATATATGTGTGCTTTATAAAACAGTAGCTGGCTTCCTGTATCCCTGACACAAATGCATTTTCTAGCAATGAAAAGATGAATATTGACACCCTCCCATGGTATTCTCTGTCTCCTTTTCTGAGCAGAAGCTAGATCTAGAGATCTAGATGGCTGTTTAATCTGAACAGTGGTTGCAAAGAACTTTCTGCCTAAACTGTCAAACCCTAAATAGTACTGTTTCCCGTCCTTTCCTAGTTCAAATGTATTACACTGGAGACATGGGCAGCAGCTCTCATTTTAGGACTAAGCTGGAGCCATTGGTTTAGTTTTTGTGTTGTGTTTTTCAGCTAAGAAACTCAGCACAAATAAACCTCTTCTTGATTCATGGTTAACTTCTGCTTTCTGTCTGCTCTCATGGCCAGCATGCTGATTCTGCACAAAAAACTGCTCAGACCTGATTTCTATTAAGAAAAACCATCATTGTCTTATGCTATCACATACAAGATACATTTGTCTTTATGTTTGCATACAGACTAAATTGTACAATACTTGAAAGGTATGGCTGTAGGGTTTTCTGGCTACCCTCTAAGGTCAGTTCTCAGGTATAAATGCTTTCCCCCCCCTGTTTTAAGTGCTCTTTCAGCTGCTTATTTTCAAGAAATACTGTTTGGGTTTTTGTGAGGCTTTTTCACACCTGCTGAATGACTGACAGGTGGAGCCAATCACCAGAGTTAGAGGAGAACAGTTTAACTGATCAGCCAGGCAATGTTTGCTTTAGGATGAGCTAAACAGCTTTCTCACTTGGGTGCTATAATTAGGCTATGGATATCTCCTTTAAAGGTAGGCACCTGAATTTCAGACTTAATGGGAATTGAATGAGGCTTTGCTTTTGCAAAGTACTGTGCAACACTAGTGAATGGCAAGTTATGTGTCGTTGAAAGAGGTATTTGAGAGCATTCAACAAACTTTTCGTAAATAACGCACTCTTCTCAGTTTGGCAGGGTTTTTCTCTATTCTACCGAAGTCAAATCTCCCTTGAAAAAACACCCAAACCAAGCAAAATAAATCCCTCAAAACCAAACCAAAACAAAAATACCTGCAACCACATTTTTAAATCTTTATTTTTAAGACTTAAGTCCTTGTGTTGGAAGTCTTTGGTCTCTGCTTTCCTTGCAATACTTGTTGTCAGTAAGTTTTCTTCATTTCAGCCGTTTCTGTTACAGCTTCACAAAGGTGTTGCTGAAGCCTGGCTCAAGCATTGCAAAAAAAAAATAGTTAAAGCCTCTGAGGTGAGAAAAGCCAAGGTGTCCAGCACACCTCCCACTGCTTCTATTCCTGTACTCCCGCCTAGAACGCTTGTGATGTTGCCAAACTTTTAAATGCCTGATGAGAGTTACTAGGAAGGCAACTGTGTGGAGAACACTAAGGTGCTTCATATATTTTCTGGAGGACTGATTTTAGTATAAAGGAAATGTTAAAGAAGGTTCTGTAAGTAAAAGTTTTGTATGATGCATTGTGTTGAAAGCAGGAGTGATCTCTCTCAAATGACTCTTAACAAGGGATACATAACCACAGTTTGCAGGTGTAATTAAAAAATATGTATAGCATGGATTAGATTTAATCTTTTCTCTTAGCTGCAAGTACTGCTTGTAGTACAGACAGATGTTTCATCTCTGCTGTTCACAGAAAAGTGATGGGTTTACTTTAACATACATGTTTTGTGATGTTTGAATTCTTTGCTTATAAACTCTTAAGGCCTCCTCCAGCAAAGCTGATAACAGCTTTGCCTCACAGAGCAGTTAGAGGAGGGTTAGGGACTCCTAACACCCACTGAAAACTTAGTGACCCAAAAAATGATGCTTTAATCTATTAAAGAAATAAACTCTACACAGAATCATTCTTACAGTGAAATGATGCTTAGTTCCAGGTGCTCAGCTGCTGTAGAAGCTAAAAAAAAGGACTGTGCCTTAGATGAAGGCAATTAGGAATTCCACATCGTAGCTTTGCCAGTTCACGTTAAACAGCAAAGGAGTCTAAAGGGATATTACATACCAAAAGTATTTGAGTCAAATGCTGTTAATCTATTTTTCTTCTGTACAGATCTCAAAACAATGAGTGAGCGACTCAAGAATAGGTACTACGTGTCTAAGAAATTATTCATGGCTGACTTGCAGCGAGTCTTTACAAATTGCAGAGAGTACAACCCCCCCGAAAGCGAATACTACAAATGTGCCAATATACTGGAGAAATTCTTCTACACAAAAATTAAAGAAGCTGGATTAATTGACAAGTGACACTGTCTTTTCTACAACCACATAGTGTGCCTACTTTATGGGCAGGGGAAGCCGTTCTATATCTGCATTGTGGGACTCAAAGGTTTCAAGAAACTTCTGTTTAATACTTAGCACTTTGAAAAACCCTCTTAGTTTTGCAAACATGTATTATACTGAAGTTACAAAAATTATTTTATTAAAATGCTTTATAATGTATTTAATTACAGAAAATTTCTTTTGTGTGCCGATTACCATATGTTCATAATAAGTTTATCAGTGACAGCCTCAGAAACCCCACGAAACATGTGGGAAATTGCACATGTTTGGGAGTATGAAGAAAATTCCCAGACACAGATGTTATAGCTTACCTAATGCAGTACCTATTTGATAAAGTTTTATTTTATTTTTTTTTTTTCAGTAAAAAAAGAAAATAGTAAGGGAAAACAACAGTTTGGGGGGGGGGTGTCTGAAACACTTGTTTCTTTATAGAATCTTTTTATAAGATATTATTTTTTAGAAAAAAAACCACTCAGCTGGTTGAAAAGCTGTGAGAGAAGAACAGCCAGTTCTGGAAAAGGACTGTCTGTAAGCTTTGATAGATGCAAGTTTTTCTATTAATTTGGGGTTTTGATAAATACTTTACCTGTAAGTTGTAATCTCATAACCACTATTAAAAACAAGATCTGGCTAGGTGCGTAATGTCATAGTGACTTGGCTTATGCAGGACATAAGTATCCAAAAGAACTTCAGAGAATCCAATTTGCACATACTAGTCAATGTCAGTTGGCTTAGTGGAGTTAAGGTTTTGATGCACTTCATGACCCATCCTATTTGCTACTCTTCACTGATAAATTCTTTGGGTTAGTCAGCAGAGATAAGACTATTAAAAGAAGTCAACATATGACAGCTTCTGGCTCATGAACTTGGCTCTGTGGTAAACTGGATTTTCCACCAAGCTTTATTGTAAATGCTTATTAAATGCGATTATTTAGACCCAGGAACATATTAACATTTTACATCTCGTTAGTATATCTTCAAAATAAGCACTTACATATATACTTTGCTGCTTACACTACATTTAAGAGGTACACCTAACTTCCTAATGGAGATCAGTACAGGCCAAAAAGCTGTCACTTGACATTTTCTAATTAGAGTTTGTAACTGTAAATTTTAATTGGTTTTGTGAAAAACAGATTCAGCTTTTGTTCTTGCTGTTTTATATTTACAGATGTTACACTGGTAAAATTCAATAGTTATAAGACTGAATAAAACCCAGTTCTATGCTGTGTCAAAGAATATATTCCTGCAAAATGCCTGTGCAATGTTAAATCACAACTTGATTCTGCAAGTAGATGTCAGGAATAACCCTGGAAGTAGTAAATGTGGTACACAAGGTATTCAAAGTGTTAACACTAGACTTACCATAGTGTTTTGTATGAGATTAGTCTGACCTGCATTTGGATCTATAACAAAGGTACAGTGAGCATTGTTTTTCTTTTAATAGCCAGTACTGGATGCTGTAATCCTGTTTTGTAGATTGGGCCTACAGATGCACCTGTTAAGCTTGGTATCCTGTGAACTTTTGTTATTTTCAGAGTAGATTTTCTTATTGTCTTTCAATCAGATTTTCTCTTCTGTATTGAAACATTTGTTTTCTAATTTAAGAATTAATATTTTCATAGATACTGTGCAATAAAGTTACATTAGGATATGTGGTTTTGCAAATGCTTTAACAGCTGATGAACTTTACATTTGTAAAATTAATATATTGTACTGGTACAGAATAGTTTTAAATTATATATGTACAAAACCCTCCTAATTTTGTTCCTTTTTCATTTCTTAGTTCTGGCACGACAACTATACACACTGTTAAGCACAGCTGAGACTTCACCATGGAGAGCTGTGGCTATTCCAGGTAGCATTCCAATCTCTGTGGTAACTGAGCTAGGGTGTTGTTACTCCCATCTTCTCAATATCTCAGGCAATTCTTTGAGCTGTCCAAGACTTGGTTTTTAACCTCAAAGTGTGCTCATACCGTTTTCTCATGTCTGTCTACTAGAGTCCTTTATTCACAAACCAGTTTACATGGGAGCACACTGCAGGCTATGAGTATGTATCTGCTTTCACCATGTTACTCAGATGGTATGCTTCTTTTACATACCCTAAACAACAGACAATTAGACAGTATGAAGGTTTATTTCCTCCCCCATCCACTGAGTCGTGTGCCACATCACATAGAAGTATACACTGTTCCGAGGGTAGCAAACAGTGGTCTGAAAAAGCTTAGACATTTTTCTGGAGACTTTTCAAGACTTTGTCCTGCAGCTGCAATAGAACTGCAGTTCTTCAAGCTTAATCCAAGAATAATTCCTCCAAGCCAGATGCGCCTCACCACTGCCTGTGGCTGCTCTGCTATCACCTTGTTTGTTGCTGTTATAAATTCAGCAGCTGAAAGTAAAGAGCACTTGCAATTAAATGACTCTACCCAAGTTCCTATAGTACTAAAAAGCATGGTAACACCCAGGCCTAGAATTTTAGGATACAAATGGAAGGTTAAGTTTCAGTTCTAACATCTAAAGGCTGGTATTGTGAATAAATATTTTTCAAACACTCAGTAACTGAAGCTTTAATTATGAAGTCACATAAAACCAATTTACACTCAGCCAAAGCAGAGCACTGTTCCCAGACCTTCGCAGATAACCAGATAGGAACAAAGTTAACTCTTCTAAACAGCAGTACCAAGCAACCCTAAATTGTTACTTGCGAGCACCAGCTACATGACTAGATTTCAATGGACAAAGTTTATGGCACAGAAGGGCACTAGTTTGCAGCATGCCTATGGATGACATTGCTGTAGTTGAAGCAAATAGGGAAATTGCAAAAAGAACATCAGCCATCGCAAATGTGTTTACAGTGACTAGAACATTTATTAGAAGCTACAATATGAAACTACAACCATTACAACCAATTACAAGAAGAGCTGTACAAACATTGTTATAAACAAAAAAAAAATCCCAAATCCCAAAACACCAAACCATTTGATCTCAAGTATCCAAACAGGCAGGGTATAAGTTATAAAAATATAACATAAGTTATAAATTTACATTACAAAATACATTCTTCACTGAAGGGTTTGAATCAAATCATCTTAGTTACAATGCTAGCCTTGTATCTTCTAGATTATTAAAAAGTCACTGGGTGGAAACCAGCCCCCCTTAGTTTTATATCCTTAGCATTAAGACACATAGAAATAATGGCATATTCGTACAAAATATCGTGCAACAATAATTTCCTGGATGAGATATTTCCTTTCTTCATGGAACCAGTAGGGTTTTGCTATTGTGACTGGAAATATCAACGACAACCGACAAATTTCTCAGTGTATTGCGACAGAGATTTTTTCTTAAGAGAAAGTCTCTTGGCATTATTTTTCTGCTTGAAAATTGGAGAACTCAGGAAATTTGTGTCTGTGAATGGATCCCCTCTTCTGAGTTTCCTAAAAGAAGAAAAAAAAAAAAGGAAGAGAAAACTGAGTTTTGTTCTAAACATCACTTAACACACATGAACTATTTCATCTGACTAACATTAGACCTCTCTTTGAATGTTTTAAGAACTTCTTTCTAATATCTAAACTACCCCCTTAAAATCCCCTTAAATCCTCCATTTGATGGAATATTATGAACTTTATATCACACTGAAAAGTGAGACACCTACCCTGCAATACTTGGTTCTTTATAGCACACAGTAATAGTACAGGTTCGCCTGCGTTTTGGAGATCTTGGTCCTTCACCTTCTGGGACAGCAGCTGCATTTCCAGTGCTGGTGAGCAATGAAGTGGTATTGGTAACATCACAAAGATGACCATGAGATGGCTCTGAAGGCTGCCCTGGGGTGAAATTAGGCACACTTAGAACAATTCAGGCAAGCTGAGAACACCAGTGAAAACACTAGATATGTAGTGACTTTCAGCTGTAACTATTATCTTCACTTTGTACTTAAAAATACATAAGAGAATAAATTCAGGATTTTAGTTTGGAAAAATAAGTTAACACTAAGCAGTACCCAGCAAAGTATGACTTGTTTCACTTATCTCAATTTACACTTTGTTCTCCTTTTTTGTCCTCAGCTTTAGTACATCATTAAGCACATCTGAAATACAGTATTGATTTACCGTTTACCAATTTCTTATACAAGACATACCTTTAATTTCAATCTACTAAGGGCAAAAAAAAAAGTTAAAGAATTGATCTTATGATTTTTATAATATTAATCTGTTTGTATTTACTAAAAAACCCTAAAATAAATATAATCCAAATCTCTCAAAGACTGTTATCTCTCAAGAAAACAAAATCAAGTACAGAACACTTTCTATACTTACTAATAGACTTGTCACTTGATTTATTGCTTTCAGTCTCTTTTTCATTATGGAGTTTCTGCTCACGCTGTGCCAAACATCTTTTAGACCTTGGCCTTGCATGGACTGGTGATGTATCTCTCTTGTCCACTGAACTTCTTCTTTTTGATTTACCCTTGTAAGGCTCATAGAGGCTGTCATCTGAATCTTCTTCAATATCACTTGACTCGATGGTATTGGTTTCAGATAAGCCATTTTTGTCATCCACAACAATATCTGTGTCATTCACTTTATTTTGTCGAAAAGGTGTAAGATGGACACTCTCTTCCAAATGAAAGTCATAAGCATCACTGAAGCTGCCCAAGAAATCCAACTTTTTCTTGGAAGCCTCTTTACCCTGTCTTTGTTTTAGTGTTTGTCTGGAAGTTTTTTTAGGCTTTTCCAGTTTTGCCTTCTGATGCTTCTCTTTCCTTACTTGAGAGTCTTCTCTGTTTTCACACTCATGTTGTTTAAGATCAGAATTATTGTTTAAGTGGAACTGTGCAGTTTCAGAATCTGTCCTTAACACTGGCTCTGAACCAACCTCATTTTCATTCAACTGAAGAATATCTAAATTTCTGTCCTCTATAGGACACCTGTCTAGACTTTCCTCAAGTCTAACTTCATCCAGTTCAGAAAGCTTTTCTGTTGAAGCAGGTGCTTCTGAATTGTTCAATACACCAGTATAATGTTTGTTGTAATTTCTTAACTTCACATCACAATTCCCAATAGACACTTTTTTTGGTAAGACTTTACCAAATCCATCCTCTGTGCTTGAAGAAACATTTTTCAGCCCTGATCCTATGATGTTCAGATGAAAATCAGATGTTCGTCCTTGCAATTGAAGAGAAAGAGTCATATTAAAGCTTAAATAGCAGCAACCTGTTAAGGTTTCATGAAAGTTTTGAACCTGTCAGAAATTAAGACTATTCTTAGAATTTTCCCCATAGAGATGTATAAACCAGTATTTGGCAATCAAGGTAAGATCTGTTTAATACAGCTGCCAGACAGGAAGCAGTTAAGTATACTACATTAGGTTTTTCCTCTAAACTGTTCCGTTTGGAAAAGTAGTCTAAGTGTCATTTATTTTTTGAGTGTTTCGCTTTGTTAAGAGTTGTTGATTTCATAAATGATACTAAATGACTAAAGATGACTTTACTCTGTTGAACTGTTTGGTAGACAATGAAACTATATTGTGGGTATATAGAAGACAAAACATTTTCAATCCTCCCCCATTCTTCCCCCCATTTTACTAGGCATCTTCATTCAAAAAGTTTACAAGTTGCCAATATTAATACCTAACCTTTATAATAATAAGTGGAAAAATATTTGATAGTTACTTTAAAAGCAGTAATTACATTTTAAACTTACACATTTTTTCCCTGATTCAGAACAGAGCAATATCTGGTACTTTGATATAGTTACCTTTGTCTGGAACTATTTTGTTTGAGGAAATAGCATTGTCAGACTCCTCACAGGTCTCTGACAAAGAGTGAGTGCGCTCATTTTTATTGCTGTCAGCCTTCATCCCACTTGGAAGTACCTGATCATCCCCATCAGCACACTTCAGATGCTTCCTAGAGAAAATGCCAAAAGGTAATATTTACCAAATAGCAATGTATTTTCTAACAACACAACTACTTCATTGCATTGTATTTCTTCCCTTTTTTCCAGTCAGAAAATTAAGCTTAATGATGCAAGATACTTACACTGAATGTATCGGCTCTACAACACTGGAACTGTTTTCAAGAACTGAAGAAAGCACACTCCCATTCTGTCAACAAAATAAATCATAATGTGACTAAAGAGATGAAAAAAGCTTGCATGATATACAAGTTTTAGGCAACAGCGAGGTTGCCCGCAGAAGAACAAAAGAGGCCCTTGACTGTTTCTCTTTCTGGCTATGTAAATGCAAAGTACTAAAGGATATCACATATCGGCTCCTGCAAGTCAACACATCCATCACCATCCTAATCATACAGACAGGGGACAGAGGAAGGAACTGTAAGGATAGTACAGGGAACAAGACATAAACCCATAGAAAAACAGGGTGCCCCTACTACCTTGTAGCAGAGCCTCAGTCCCACTAACATCTACTACATCCACCCACATTGTGGACCACATGTCATACTGGGAACTGTGGGAGTAATTGTACCTCCAAACTAGGCTTAAGTCTCAAAAATTATGAGCAGCTATGCTGGAAGTAATAACAGGGAAGAATTAACAGAAATCCTGCCCCTCAAGAGCATGAGGTACTTACTACATCTATGGAACACAGATTCTTTGCTGGGCCAAGGAGATCAATTGAGTCCAGTAAATTCTGAGAAACTCTTGAAATTATCTTATTCAAGGCTTGCAGTTGATTCTAACAAACAAAAGAAGGAAAATAACACTGTTACTGTCATACTCTAGTAATCAACTACCAATGTAAGAAGTTGATTTATGAGTTGACTAAAGTAATTCAGATTTTGATGTTCAGCTTCACCAAATCATGAAGTTATTAAAAATACCTGAACAAGTCCTTGTGCTTGGTTGAGCCTAAGTTGTCTTTGCAATTTAAACATCTGAAACTTCAGATCTTGATAATCTTTCTTTAAATTAAGGATGGTATCTTGGGCATCCCTCAGTTTCAGCTTTTCTTCTTGCAAAGCCTGAGCTAGGGCTTTGTTGTTTGCTGCAAGGCTCTTCATTTTCTTAGAGCTGTTAGCTACAACAGAAGAGCAAATATTTCAACTTAGCTTAAGAAAAAACAAATTAATTGTGAAAACTATTAAGACATCAAGGATCTTACTTGCTATTTTGCCCTTTGTAGTACAGTTCTGGCTAGCTTTATCCAACTTCATCCATTTCTGATTTTTCTTCTCTTTCATTCGTTCTTTTATATCATTCAGAGTTTCACTGATAGGCTTTTTTAAGTGTTCAGCCATCTTCTCCTTTAGAAACACAAAGAGTGAAGAACTCATGAAGCTGGTGATGCTCAACGGTCCCCAATGCCAAAGAAAAGGAACAGAGAAACAAGAGTAAAGCTCGTAAAACGGTTTGGGTTGGAAAGGACCTCAAGATCATCCAGTTCCAACCCCCTGCCACGGGCAGGGGCACCTCACACTAAACCATAACACCTAAGGCTCTGTCCAACCTGGCCTTGAACACCACCAAGGATGGAGCAGCCACAACTCCCTTGGGCAGCCTGTTCTAGGGTCTCACCACCCTCACAGCAAAGAATTTCTTCGTAATGTTTCTAAGTTGCACATATACACACATTAGACACCCCCAAGCGTTAAAAGCCGCACAGACACCACTACTTCCAAAACACTTCCTGCAGCACGGCTACTGCCATTACGCCGATTATCCGACCTGCAAACCGCTCGGTGTCCGCGGTGCAGCCCAGGCCGCGGGCTCTAAAGAGGCTGCACGACGAGTACTGAGGGGTGAAAAAGTGTTCCCAAGGGGCTGGCAGCGGGCCCTAGTTCCTCTGACACTGAGGGCAGACCTTCAACGATGACACCGTACCCTCTCAGGCGCATTCGCGGCAGGCATGTCCCCCCGCGGCGGCGGCTGCCCGAGCCCCGGGCGGAGGCTACACGGCAGCGGCGACAGAGCAGCTCCGGGCCGGTGCCCACCGCAGGGTCCCGACTCTCCTCAGCAATAACGACAGGCCGGCGCGCTCGGCTACGGCCCGGGCGGCAGCAGAACCTCCTGCCTGCAGCCAGGCGGTTAGCTCTCCTCCACCAACGTTCAAAAACCGCCGCCCCTATCTCCCATTGGCCAGACGTGCGGCTGACGTCACCGCACGGCCGCCGCGTGCAT
>JANRGW010041590.1:0-79344 GCA_024733675.1 Psilopsiagon aymara | reverse complement strand
TTCCCCTCCTCCCTGGCAGAGCATGAGGCTCAGAAAGTCCTTGGTCAGAGTAAACGTTACTGAGCAGCAACTGAAAATATGGGTGTTATCAGCGCTGTTCCCAGGCTGAAAGTCAAAACCCACAGCACTGCACCAGCTACTAAGAAGGAGAAAAAAATGACTGCTACTGCTGAACCCAGGACAATTGTGCACACTGAAAGAAACCTGGTAGGTTTTTTCTGTATTGTTTATTATTTTTTATTCATGAAAAAGTGTGCAATTAACTTATAATTAAACATTAATTATAGTGTTTAATTATAATTAAACCAGCTGTGTGTGTCTGTCATCAAATGCATCAAACTAGTAAGAGAACACAGGCAGCCTCCCATTTGGCTACATCAAGAACAGCCTGCCCAGTATCACTCAACAAATACTGCCCTCCTGATTGGCATGTCTGATGTGGACAGACATGACCACAAGTCTGCTTAGTGTTAGAATAACTTAACTATAGGGAGCACTGGCTAAGTGCTACATTTAAGTGATTGCTATGCACCCAGAGATGGATTGAGTAGTTCTAAGTACCACTATTCTCCTCTCAGCATAATTCTAGGTACCATCTCCTCCCAGAATGGCTCTGACCATTTCAAAGCATAATTTGCTTTCCACTTCCTATGTTTAAGAATTCAGCTCTGCTAATAAGAGTAATTCTAATAGTTTATTCTTTTGAAACATTTTGTTGATTCTAAGAACAGATCTGTCCTTTTTAAGTAGCAAAAACTTGCAGGAAATAAGTATTTTAGACTCATAACCAACATCATTTCTGTGTAATTGCAGAGGATGTGAGAAGAAAGGTAAAAATCACCTCAAGTGTGAACTTCTGAAATCTGGCCACATCAGTCTCTCCAGGTAACAATTTAGCTGATTGCACATTTGTTTGCCAGCCAAGTTTGCCTCGAAGCCTCAAGATATGTGTTATAGCGTCATCATCAATTGCTTCTGAAGAAAAAAGAAAAGGTTGTGGGGTGTTTATTTCCCCTTAAACATAAAACCTTTAGATTCATTACACAAGCAAGCCAGCCAGCCATTCATTCTTTAGTTTCATTGCATAAGCTTTAACAAGTGTGGAGGATTGGCCTAATGTTATTCAGAGTTGGAAGATATTGAAAACATGCCCTAGAAGGTTTCATTCCAAATTCCCTGCAACTGAAGAACAGTGGTTCAAATGTTTGCAAAGCAATTTTAATTTCCTGAGATTTAACACTGATCTTTTGATCTTTGGTGTAATTTACACAGCAGAATTCAAAGTACTCAGCAGAAAACATGATTTACAGGCCAAAGACTTTTTCAAAAGTTTAAAAGACTGAAAGAAAAGGCCTCTGAAGTCAGAGCAAAATCTCAGCTAAACAAAAAATGTTGAAAACAGAAGGATAATTATTTTTCTTCTTTATATTTAAAAGAAAGTTCTTTCTACATGCAAACATGCCTCCTCTTTAGAAATCAGACCAATCAGGTCCAGCATAAAAGAACAACCCCTCAGCTGAATGAAAGTACTAGAACATTATGGAAAACAATTTGAGAAGTCCTGGAAAGCACTATTTTTTCCCCATGGCTTTTAACCTCTATTACAATGTGTATAGAAAGCATTGTAGACATCTGCAAAAGAAAAAAACAACCCAAACATAGAAAGAATCCAGTTGTGGTATCACTTCCTCAGGCTTCAGTGGAGAAATAATGGCCAAAACCTATTTTCCCCCACACTACTCCTGGAAGGCAAGTGGGAAACCTTAACTACTCTTTGCAAATCCTCTAATTAAAAGAAAACTTACTGTAATTAACTATAAAATATAAAAAAAGGAAAATAAAAACTCAAATGTTAGCTGAAATTCTGCTTTGAGATCACATATAAAAAAATGACCCCAAACATCACAAGGTAAATACAGAGAGTAAAGTTATTAGCCTTTGAAATTGAGTTTAAAATGACAGTACTCTCATTTACAGCTTTGCCTTACAGGTGTACTCTACTCCAAACACAGGAAAGAGAAGAAGAAAGACAGTAGCTAGTTGACTATATTCTCCATTAAATGAACATAAATCTGAAGGAAAGACACTGGCTGTACAAGCATAACTGACAGCACAGTCTTCCCCCACACTGCTGCAAGTTACATACCTGTTCTGTCATATGAATAAACCTTGTTTCTGAAGGGCTTTTTGGAAGATCTTTCAACTTCTGGTTGCTCACGAGTCTTTATATGGCAACTTGGTTCCAAAACCACTGTTTGCATTTCAGTCTTTCTAACATTACCTGTAACTGACATATCAAAAAGGAAAAAAAAGATCGTTTAAAGCAGTCATTATGCACAATTATTTTCTAATTACACATTATTTATATTTTCATTATTATTTCTATTTTTACATTATTATAAAGCAAGTCATTATGCACGATTATTTTCTAATTAATCTTCCTACAAATTTAAATTTCTGCAGTGTCTACTTCCCAAATGCATTCAGATGGGTTTAATATTTGTATGTAGATACACACAGAAGCTGTTTCTTTTTGGTGACAGTACATTTTAATGTATTCAAGATCATCATTCAGTGTGGTTGAATGGGAAAAGTAAGCACTTGTTTCCTATGTATACCATGAGGTACAGAAGAGGACATTCACTTCAGCTTTTGCTGTTTGCTTGGCCATGTTTATGACTAGAAAACCTTTACATCTATCCTGAAAGACAGCAAGCCTGCACCCCAGGAAATACACTGCTCAGCAATACCCAAATCAACACTGTTCTAGCCACAAATGTAAAGCACAGCACCATACAGACTATTTCAAAGAAAGTTAACCCCATCCCAGCCAGAGCCACCCTACACTTCAATGCTTTGTTTTACATGGCAGTCTCAATTTTCTTTTTCAATGAGCTGAAGACTTATAGGACACAACTGATTCAAAAACGTTTTTTGCAAGTCCATTGCTTACTGACAGTAAATGAACTCCAGCTTGCACATTTGCTTGAATTTTGACCCGTTGCTCAGTTTGAAACTTATAATGACTTTCAAGGAGCAAGAAACTGAGATCACAAGAGCTGCTAAGTCTTTGTGAGCAGTTTCCTTTCCCCACACATACAACCATGAATTATGGTTTTGTACTTGAGAGATGATCTCACTTCACTTTCCAAGAAATCCCAAATTGGTTGGAGGACAACAGAAAAGACAATTACGTATTTCGTTCTAATTATAGTTTACTGGAAAAGGCATATTTGAGACCCATTACACAGCCTTCTCACTTAAAGAAACTTTCAGTAGGTAAATCTACACATGAAGGAAGTATGGAGAACCAACTTTTTAAAACGAGAATAAACACTTTAATGCACTTTACAGTCAGTATGCTGAGTTATAGTTTGTGCTACATCTCCACTGTTCAATTTTTTACCTTTTTTATTTTTGAAAGATGTGAAGTTTTGCAGGAGTCTTTTTCTATATTCACCTCCTACAATTAAAGTGTGGTTTGCATCCCCTTTAATGCCCAGAGGAAGACGACTATACCCTTCCAAAGGCTTTAGAGAGAGGACAGAGTGTATGTTCATGCTATAGCTGACCATTGCAGTATTACACCTCACCAAATATGAGAAGCCCAGCAAGTCAGTTATTTTCAGCAGAACTACAGAAAATTAACTATCAGATGACACCTGAAGTAAAAACTGGAATGCTAGTGACTTACAGTATTCTTTGTTAGAAATGCACTGGGGGACACTGTACATTTACAACTGTTTAGAAAAGAACAGTTACAATGATGAGGAGAAAGTAGGCTCTTTTATTACCTCTCTTTCTGTCATTTTGGGTACTTTAACATGCATATAAGACAAAGGTGGTGTGCCAAAACCATGCTGAACTCCTTTGCAAGCAGAAGTTGTGGGAAGAGTCATTTTCAAATGCTCACTCTTTGACATTAAGGATGTTGGTTTTGTTATGCTGCTTTTTAACTTCTTTGTCTCATGCTCTGAAATGCTGGTAGGCTGACAAACAGATTCTTCTCTTCCCTCCTTATGTATTCTTGTGAGTCTAAAATTGAACAATATAGTCTTTTAGGAAGGGAAAAAAAAAAAAAGAAGATTCAGTCGTACAGGCAAAATAGAACAATCAACTAAAATAAGACTTGTAAAACAGTTTGCATTTATGATTAGGATACAGCTGTCCTAATCATACATACACAGATACACAGAGTAAGAGCTTTATTCATGATGAATAAGATATACAGTGAGGGTGGGGAAAGAAATCAAAATAAAATGACAGGCCTACCTCTTGTGCTACAGGCATCAGAAGCAGGATTGCACAGCACCTGACCATTATTTTGTTTAGCCTCAAAGATCTTGAGGATTAAGCTAAGTTTAAGCTCCAGGAAACACAACTGAGAAAATACTACTTAAAAAAGAAAAAAAAAAAAAAAATCAATGCTGTAATTTGTTTTCATTCTTAGTAATTCCAACAGCATGGTGTCTGCTATGAAAGCAAAAATATAATAAGCAGTATTTTGTTAATTAAATGCTTTCCTAGAGAAAGCAGAAAAATAAGAATCCTGTAACACAGGATTTGTATTATCTTGAGGGTTCTTCAAGTTCATTCTTAGATTTGTAAGCCAATCTGAAAATTTCTTAAATAAGTTCAGTACACATGAAAATGTAATTCAAGGTTAAGCTAGAGAGCTCTGAGAAGTATATGCACTACATTAGAGCTTGCCTGTATGAAACCATGAGAAAAATAACCAGCAGCAGTTAAAATGCAAAGAAAAGAACACAGAAAAGTTAGCGACACCAGCTTCTTGTACAGCTTGCAGGTGACTTAGCCTCTGCATGCATTAAAGCATATACAGTTGAGATACATTTTTAATCTCCAAAGTTCCAAAAAAGCTCCCTTGTCAGGACAAAACAGAAAATAAATAAAAACCATCAAGGAAGTAGTGATTTCATGCACAGTTTGCTCTCATTCACCTGATTACATCTTTAATAACAACCAAAAATAAACCACAGGAACAGTGGTGGGAAAACAAATCAAGGTAATTATACTTCAACTGTTGGTCCAACTCTGTTGTGAATATGCTGTAAAAAAATCAGGCTATATAATTCAGACTGAAAAGGCTAATCCATAACCCATCTTATATCAAAGTGGCAATGGCATCAAAGAAGGATCACTTGGAAGCAGCTGAAATTGTCTAAAATTCATGTGCCAGAAATTTCTGCTTTAGCAACAGCCTATGCAGACTATATATGCACAAAAGAATGAAATACCAATACAAAAGTCTTGAAGTTTCTCTTCCAGGACAGAATTCCACCATACAAACTACTAAAACAAAGGACAGGGTGAGCACTATACATACGAAAAAAAAAAAAATCATCTCAAAGAAGTTCTCTATTCCATAACTTCTTTCTTCTCCAGCTAGGACACTGCTGCACTGTGCTGGTCTGATGTCATCTTTCTTAGACCAGTAGATCAGTATAAAATGAACAAATTTATTCCAAAAGATAAAACATACAAACCCTGGCTGCAAAGAAGGATTAAGGTGGTTAGCAATTATCTTGTACTTGAGTCAATGAATGGAGACTATCTTCTTTAATTCAAAGATATAGGGGCATCCTTTATTTTTGGGGCTGGCAGCTAACTGTTACAGAATCCTTTCTTGACAGGCTCAGAGCACAGAAGACTTCTTAAAGAACTTTAGAAAAATCTAAAACAAGGAGTGGAGAACTAGACTGTACTGAACTGGATGGCACAACCAGTGCACACAGTTCTGCGCTAAGAGTTTTGCCTTCAGAAAACAGGAGTGAGAGCAAAAAAGTGAAACCTCAGCAAATGAAACCCTGAATAAGATTCCTCTCAACTGATGAACGATAAAGTGCTGGCAAAGTCAAATACCGTACATGAAGGATGAGACAGAAGTCTGTTTGTTAGCAGTCCCTAATGTACACTAATAGCAGCGCTTAACGTGGTTTTCTGAGGAAAAAGCAAAAAATTTTAGTAGGCAAAATACACAAATACAAAATAACTTGTACTGTGAGCACTGAAACTAATGAAGACTGGCAGCTTCCAAATCCATGCCTTAATACTCCCTAATCATTCCCCAGAAATACTTCCATCTTCAATTTCTCCCACATCATCTACTAATTAAACTAGACAATAAGCAGCATGCATGGCAGCTGATGATACAACCAGAATGCAGATCCTTACTGGTCAGATACTTCCTGATGTGTGGGATGGAGACCACTGTGCCTAGCTCAGAACTGATGAAAATTGAGGTCCCATTATACAAAACCTGATCTTTCACAAACTGAGATGCTCACATCCTCCAGAGGTCTACAGGTCTCATATGAGTTCAGATGCAAGAGACCAATTAGTTCAAAATCCATTGAGAAGAAACTGACAGACAAATTTCATTACCAGCTCCCCCCAACCCCAAAACAAAAACCCAATAAAAGCCCCAAATTACTTAGAACAAAATTCCCAAAGTGTGGTTTTAATCCAATCTAAAAAATTCAAGAAGGGAGGTTTGCTTGTAAGGCATTCATGTCTCTTCAGTCCCTGAAAAAGAATTTTCCTTCCTCATCAACCCATGTAAAAGGGAAAGGAAACCAAAAGATGAACTGCCAGAAGACTGGGGATTATGAACTTCTAGAGCTTCCTGACACAGCTATCTGTGGAAGATGACAGTATGAGGAGGCTCAAAAAGGGAGAAGTTCATGGTTAGCAGGTTCATAAAAAAGATACACAGTGGCACCACAGCTCTAAACATTCATAATCAAATAACTATGGATGTAAAAGGGAAGTTGACCACAGAAGGTGGCCACACAGGCTTGTGTGCCCTCCCTTAGACAGCCTCTACTCCTGCTGATCCCAGAGACAGGATCCTGGACTTCACTGATTCCACTACATCAGTTTTTCTGAATCTTCATTTCTTGGCAATTAAACATCATCCATTCACCTTATCATGCCACTTCAAAGAGGTTTTGAAACAGTATTTGAGAACAATGTGAACATGCCTTTAGTTTCACTTCCAGACTGTAAACATTAAACAAACTCAGTCATCATATTCTATCACTCAGTTTGAAAAATACGGAGTTGTCTTCTTGTATACACGTGACAGCAACACAGTACATAGGAATACATTTGCACAGGTTCATACAGTCTGTCATTCCCTGTTGACTTGACTGTTTTTTGTTTGCAACAACTTCACTAGCATTCTTCAGATTTTCAGTGACATAAATGAGATCAGACTCTATTGCAACGGCCAAAAATTAGAAGCTTTATCCTGAGCATCAATCCAAGCTTCACAGGATTCACAGGGAAGCAGTCAAATAATTCAGTAGAAGACACCCATTGCTGTTTCAAATTTCAAATAGCAAAGAACAGGAAGTTATCATAAAGAAACAGAATTTCACATACACATTTCCAAAACAAACACCTTCCTCTTTTATCTTTGCTTCGTGTTTTCTTTCTCTGCTTGCTCTGTAAACTGCTGTGCGAAGAATAGGATATTTCTTCTCTGCTGAAAATGACTGGAAACAAAGGGCAGAGAAATATATTAATTTCAATAACTACTGAGTGACTGGTCATATAGTAAATCTAGAAAAAAAATAATCAAAGAAGGCATATATATAAAACAGCCATGGAAAACACTTTCAAGCCAATTGATGGCTTAGCTCAGCTTTAATTACAGAGGTTTTCTGAATTAAGATATACAGCATTTCATGTGCACAAAAATTTACTTATAAAAAGAATCTTGAGAAAGTACTTAACAGTGATGAGAGCACTAAAATTAATGTCTAGTATTTCATAAGGAGTATGAAATTGCTTTCTTCTGTCTCTATCAAATAGTTAAAAACCTTCAGAAAAAGAAATGTCAAACTTAAATTGGTTTTCAGGACACTTGAGTCAAACACTAACTATATGAAAATAATTCTGTTATTCGTGTAAATTAGGTTCATTTACATGAATTTGTAGAGGGAGCAAGGCATTCACATATATAAAATTAGAGGTCTGATTTTGGTTGTTCAGATTAGCAACATAAACCAGAATTTTCCTATCCTATATGAAAGATGAGAATAAAGAGTTTACACTGAATAAGAAAAAGCTAAGATGATGCAAAACAGAATATAATGTCTCTATCTCATATTTGAGAGCTACAGTTTACTGTTACAAGAAGATAATTTAAATGATGAAGGCTAACTCATACTGTGCATATTTGGTAAAAGCAAGTACGTAATGTGAGGCTCTACACTGTCCTCTGCTTTGGAAAGACAGATTGGTGGGTTATAAAAACTAAGGGGATTCCACCAACAATTGCAGGACTCTAGCTGAGTTTTAAGCAAAACTGTTTTTCTTCTGAGTTCCCTTATTTTAATAGTTACTCAGGAAAATTTCATCCAGGAAAACGCCTCACAATAAATAGCAGCCTCTGAAGTTTTCCTTATGAGGTTCCTAGGAGGAAGACTTTCACTCCCATGACTACACAGGCAATAAATATGTAATTAACATGCATTCATGTAATACTGTCCAAAACAGAAGCCAGATTTTAAAAAGAAATTGTAAAAGATATACTGTACGTAAAAATACCTGAAATCCTGGATTACATTGACATCACTTCTTTCAGTCTGACAGAACATCCCAATATCCCCAAAGCCACACTGGCAAACGCAATCAGCTGTGCAAAAAATTATGCTGTTCCAAATGCCTGGAGAGTCTCTACAAGCTCCTGTGTTCAGCTACAAGTCTGTTTATATTTTGGGTTTGGATCACTCTTAAGACACCCCTAAGAGCTCAGCAACACTACACTTTCAACAGTCACAGCTGCCCAGGCCCAGAGTTTAGTCCAGAAGCGCAAATGCAGCAGTGCTGGCTTTGATTCATGACTGCACAACCTAACCCTGACTGCAGGATTAGCAGCAACTGACAAGAGCTTTCAAAAATCTCATTTTCGTCTGTTGGGCACCCAGATTTAGAAAGGATACAGGAGCACACATGCTTTTGTATTTCACTGTAGCTTAAGACAACATATAACTGTAACAATAAACTCTAAGTCAGACTTTTAGTATAACTATAGCTAGGAATATAACTCTAATTCAAAATATATATTCAAACACTAACATAATCTAGTTTAAGATCATGCACATTTTCACCTGTTTACTGTTGTCTTTTTCACTGCTGTCAGCTGGTTCACACACAATATCCCTGCTTTTTACCATAAGTAGTGCTTCTGCCCTATCTGGTTGAAACCAGAGACGAGATACTAATTTTTCTTTCAGCATTTTGTTTCTCTCATCCATCTGGTGTAGGTATTCTTCATCCTAAGAGTAAGAAAATAACTACTGAATTAAATCTGCAGATGACTGGCTCCCTACTATGCCTTCAGAGTGAACTTCATACTTCAGAACAGCTGCATGCCTTATTACGAATCAGGTGGTGTTTGGATATTTGCTTCTGCAGTGTTAGAACTTAAAGCTTACATGCTTGATGAATGAAAAACAGTTAATTGTACATTAAGTGGCAAATCCAACTATTTGCTTTGAAAATGTGATTCTGCCCTTTGGCTTTGCACTGATGAGACCCCACCTGCAGCTCTGGAGTCCTGTGTCCAGCTCTGGAGTCCTCAGTGCAGGAAAGACATGGACCTGTTGGAGAGGGTCCAGAGGAGAGCCACAACAACCACCACAGAGGGGTACACCTCTCCTACGAGAAAAGGCTGAGAGCATTGGGGTTGTTCAGCCTGGAGAAGACTGGGAAAACCTTACTGCAGCCTTTCAGTTCTAAGAAGGGGCCTATAACAAAGATGGGGATAGACTTTTTAGCAGGGCCTGCTGCAATAGGACAAAGGGTAATGGTTTTAAACTAAAAGAGGAGAGATTCAGGCTGGATGCGAGGAAGAAATTTTTTACAATGAGGGTGGTAAAACACTGGCACAGGTTGCCCAGAGAGGTGGTGTATGCCCCTGAAGACACTCAAGGCCAAGCTGGATGTGGCTCTGAGCAACCTAATTTAGTTGAAGATGTCCCTGCTCATTGCAGGGGGGTTGGACTAAATGACCTTTGAAGGCCCCTTCCAACCCAAACTATTCTGTGATTCTATATATATACAATAATATATATAGAATATATAATAATAATACATAGGCAAAACATTTTTTTGACGCAGAAGCAGCTGTACTAGCAATAGCCACAGAGAAGTACACAGTACCTCTAACAGTTAAGCTCTGGAAGTTAACATAAACTAAGCCACGGCTAAAGAGAAGACTTACTTTTCCACTACAGGCAATAGCTTTAATACTTCTCCATTTAGGGACAGATCATGCAATCTTTCTTTTGGCACTGAAAGAGCGGCTCTGCGGCCGCTGGGTGGGACAGGGCAGGGCCCCTGGTTGCGAGCAGCGGCAGTTGCGGGGTCTGTTGCCGGGCGCCGGGGGTTAACAGCTCTCCCCATCAAGGCTGTGCTGCTTGGCCTTTGCAGCATCAGCCTTGGTGCACAATTACCAGCCTCTGAGCAGCAGTGAACCCAGCAACTGAGAGGTGAAGTAAGGTTCATTT
This sequence comes from Psilopsiagon aymara, assembly GCA_024733675.1. Classification (NCBI taxonomy): domain Eukaryota; kingdom Metazoa; phylum Chordata; class Aves; order Psittaciformes; family Psittacidae; genus Psilopsiagon; species Psilopsiagon aymara. Next base: position 68,803 of record JANRGW010041590.1, on the reverse strand, counting down.
TTGGTGAAAGCTGTTCAGGTTTTGGTGAAAATTGCAACTTAGTAATGCTGAGTAAAGCCAAAAGTAACTTCTCTCAGCAATTTCTGTACTAGGGCTCTGCATCACAGAGAGGCACTTCAAGCTATGAGAACTTCACAAGGACATTAATAAAGCAAACAGGTAAAATAATCAGATGTTACTAGCCCTTCAAAGTCATGATGCACTAAAGTGGACTTCTTAAAGATAAAACTACTTAGTCTTCAGTATCTTGAAAATGGTCTGTTTATAAGTTTTCTTGAGTCCCCACTGTACACAGATTACATCTTTCCACATGTTTCTCATTAATCATAAACTTATTTCATAATTAAACGAACAAAGTGTACTTTAAGAAATGTCAGGACATTTTATCTGAACTGCCTGTCTGAAATCTGAAAATGAGAAGAAAAGTCTGCTCAGGGCTAACTCATCTGTGCTTGATTTGACCGCATGGCTTTCCCTGAAGATGTAAATGGTGACTAATCCTTTTATTTATCTGAAATGCTTATACTCAAAGCACGATTTTTTCAAACATTAATATGAATAAGTCTGGCTTGGTGAATCAGTAATAAATGTCATACTAAAGAAACTGAATCTCAAGAGATATAATGAATAATGAAGTACTTGCAGGATACTCATCTGTTTTTCCATTTATGCACAGAAGATTTACATACAAAGCTCCTACTGAAGCTACTTGTAAGTTAACATTGACCAGCTATAAGAATACAGAAAATTGGAGTGGTGAAGAAAGTAGCATTTTCCAGCTGTTAAAATGTATGGCTTAATTTGTAACTGCAGATTTTCCTGTTTATAAATGCTTGGTGTTTAAGAAACATTTAGAAAGGATGAGAACGGAGACTTTTAATACATTCTTATTATTCTAAGGCAGGTTCAGCTGAAAACTGTTCACTTTTAATCCAAGAATAAAAAATTCTTTTCTAAGTTCTATTATGAATTTGGATGCAATTAATTTGAGAGGCAGTTCTGGTTGTTTGCTGACTTAAATAACTGCATGAATCTGGTCAATACTTGTAACCAGAAACATTCTGCATGGCTTTCAAATTAACTTCCAGTATTTTACCATTTTTGTTACATATAACAGACTTATGTAAGGTCAGATCTCTGCATCTGAGATAAATAACATTACTGCAAAATTGATTGAAGGATAACATGCTCCTAACCAAATAAAGCCAACAAAATTAAAATGGACACATGCAGAAGAATGTACAGCGTGCTAAAGCAAGGACTGTATTTCATTAGGGGATATAAAGTAAAGTTTATAAAGTAATTTTGACCGTAAACCATCACAAAACTAATCTAAGGGCATTCAGGAATGGTGGGGGAATTTAGGAGGAACCACTCTTTTTCATATGATTCATAAGTATGAATCATAATGAAATATATTTAAATAAAAATCTTTAGATCTGTAAATAGTGCATTCAGTGTTCGTAACCAAGAATAACCAGAACATGCTAAATCAGCAAAGCAGCTACATCCACCTGAATCCTACAGCTCTTCGCCAAATTCTTGGTGTTGTAGCTATGTGAAGGAATATTTGTAACAAATGCTGTGCCAGGAATCCCAAGAATTACACAGATAAATATTGACGGACTCACAAGAAACCTATTCGTAGATATCAGCTAGCTAGTACTGCATACTATATAGGACAATTTTACTCACTCGTATAATAGGAAGAAGCTAGAATCACATGTATTTCTGCAGCAAAACCTGTACCCTCGCCAAAGAAAAGCAGTATTTCACCTTGTTTAGACTGGTAAAAATACCAAAGTACAGCCCAAAACAGCCAATACTATGCTAGTGTATGCCCAGCTTCTGAGGCCAAAGCATTCTGACACTCATGCAAGATCCAGCGAAGAAAAATTTCTTGAAGTCTTTCCAAGTGGCTTTTGCAAAGGTATGGGCAATAAAAAACACATTGCTTTCCCCTGCAGCCTCTGAGACTCACTTTGCAAGCCCGCTCAAATGCCCATTGGGTCTCTTTGCTGCAGGACTACTCCCATTTACCTTCAAAACACACTGACTCTAAACATGCAAAACATAGTGCCAATGGAGGGTCATGTTCTCTGGTTTTGGGTTTTATTTTTCAAGTAGTTCTTTTCCTATCACAGATGCAGCCTGGTACAGCACACTGAATTGCTTTCATATTAACTACACTGACACTGATCAGACTACGTTAATGTGACTGCTCCATGGATGTGACATAGATCGTTCCCCAACAGCTTCTGTTACACAGCAAAATCAAATATTTTCACAGATCATAGTCTGTTTGGATCTGTCAAATTTGCAGGACAAGATATTCTGTAAATGAAACTATATTCTGAGCTCACTCGAAAACAAACACAACAAACAAGGGCTCAATCCCCTTTGCATGTGAATTCACCATTTAATTCATGAGCTTTCTAACTCACAAGTTCTCTGATTCATAACTCGTAACTTGAAACTCACACACCTTTGAGCAAAACAGTTACCTACTGACAGAGTGCTCACCTTTCCTCCTTCATCACAGTGCGGGCATCCGATGTATCATTCCAGGAAGCTTGAAAGCCTCAGCATTACAGCTCCTGTTGGATCCGCTTCCAAAAATTTCTGGACATGTATTTAGCCGAGCTGTTGAGAAAACACATCAGTTTCAAGGGAAACACAAAGAGGGTAAGGAACAGAATTATATACATAAACAATATGGTATAAAACAAAATTAACAACATGCTGTAGAGATTCAGACACTTGTGACCAAACCCCTAAGCATACTGCATCCGAACTGACAAGACTGCAAATCAGACTGTTCCCTGACAAAAAAAGCCATTGTTGTCCTTATGAAACATTTGCGGTACTCTTCTGCACTCTTTTCATATGAACTAAATACTTCTATTATTCCTTTATGAATGTTTTAGTCAAATTTCATTATGTCAGTATGAAATTCATGTATGGTTTCTTTCTTAGTTTGCAGGTACCAAAGGCAGAGAAAACACCCTCAGAATTTGCCTTAATTGTCAAGTCTGCAATCAGTTCAGCTGGCAGACTGTTTCCTGCTGGGAACTGGAAGAGAGGCTAAGCATCATACGGAGGTCAGAAACAAATACCTTTTAATATGGCAACTCTTATTAAAAAAAAAAAAAAGGAAAAAGAAAAAAGAAAAAACAGAAAAAGAAAAAAGCAATGAAGCAATGTAGACTGTATCCCTACGATTTTCAAATAAACGTAATTTACTTTTATATATTTAAACTTTCTACTTTCTGAGAACCGAGCTGTTCATGACCTTGCCTTCTGCAGGATTTATTTTCACGGAATCACAGAATAGTCTGGGTTGGAAGAGACCTTAAAGCTCATCCAGTTCCTGCCACGGGCAGGGACACATTCCGCTAGACCAGATTGCTCCAAGCCCTGTCCAGCCTGACAGGGATGGGGCACCCACAGCTTCTCTGGGCAACCTGTGCCAGCACCTCACCACCCTAGCAAGGAAGAATTTCATCCTAATAGCCAATCTAATTCTACCGCCTTTCAGTCTTGCAAGTTATGAATTTTGTCATCACTATTTCAGATGTAACAACAAATGTTCATGTGTGTCAGCTCTGCAGGCTGAACAGATACTGAATTTCTAGCAGGGCTAGTCTAGAACCTCGTATGGGAAGTCAAAGACGATCCTTCAAACAGTATTAATAAAGAAGAAAGATTCATTTTTATCTTCTTTACAAGCACGGCTATCACAATTACATGCTAGACAAGCTACTGATGTTGGTCTCCACTAAAGTGTTTTATGTTCTCATCTTCAAGAAAGCCAGAAGGGAGCAGCACATACTGGCAACAAATATGCAGTCAGGAGCCTGGTCCAGCTCCTGTAATTTATTTTTGTTCATTTATTTTTAAAGAAAATTATTGTGTTCCATGTAACACCATGATATTCTTCACAGGAAAGTATTTTGCCAACACATCGGAAACTGTTGCTGGCCCACAGTTTACAATGGCTTACATTATTCCCTATTATTGAAAAATGTTAAGAGCAGGAAATCTGACTAACTAGCCTGACAGTAGACAGCTTTCATTAAATACAATTCCAAGAGGTTCTGAAAGAACAAACACAGGAAATATATTATTAGGAAAAAAGTATAGTAAGTTGTTAACCACAGATTTCATTTTGAGAAGTCAGTATTGCCATTCTCCCACAGATAGTTACGTAGCTATTTGCCTTTACGTATTGGCAATGGCAGCCAGTCTGTAACTGTTGGGAGATGCACTTTGCCATCTGTTATTACAGGTTATTCATAAACCTGATGGAATGCTGAGGAAGATTCTGGGCAATCAGATGATTTGCTTTGTTTGGTGCTTTAAATAGAAATATTAAAGAATAATTAAAATTGTCAGCCATTAGTGCATAAACACAAACATGCACTCAAGTTTTTCCTCATTTCCATTACAAAACTGCTGGAAAAATATTGAGCTGACAAAGATATATACCCCTGATGGATCATTCATGCCCATCAATGCTTCCACTTCTCTGGGATGGAAGATTCAAGCTGAAACAGTATGATGAATAATTTTTATATTTGTAAACTGCATATTTGCAACACAGTAAAACTGCTGCTCTTGTAGATCATTCATAGGAGAAGGGAAGGATCTAAGGGAACATAGAATTGGTTTATATTAATAATGCTAATGCAGGATCATAGTAACTGTAATAGCTTGCTGAAAGAAAGATCTTTTCTACTGTGCATCTAGTAAAAATAAAACTGAAGAAGCTGCACACAGTTCCAATAAATTGATTTACTCTTATCAAAAGAAACTTTAGAAACTTCCAAATTTCCCAGGAAATAGCATATTAGTTTCCGCAAGGCAGACATCAACATTTGTGAAATGAAGCTCCTCACTAAATTTTCTATGAACCTACTTTGTAAGCGTGTTCTTAAAAAAGGAAAACAAATCCTAAGGACCATGTTGTATTTTCATTAACCATAATCAATCAGGACATCACCTTATTCAGTCAGCAGAGGACCACCAGAGGACCACCAGATCACATGTTCTTTTGAGTGAAACTGCAACTTCGTCTGAAGGAGGGAAGCAGAGATATATTGAGCACCAAGGTCTGCATTGCAGCAGCACAGCTACCACGACTTGCATATTTTGCCTACCTTTCTGCTGAAGCTGGGGAGCTGCATCCTTTGCGTACTTGAAACCGCAGCTGAGCTCATGCTAGATAGAGAGTGCAGAGTAAGAAACCTCCCCCTTGACACTACCCACAGTCCATCCTTAAACAGGATCACAACAAACAACGTTATTCAAATAACAGCTGAACATACATAATATTTACAGATAAACAGGACAAAAGATACAGAAAAAGTAACCTTTTTTTTTTTTTTTTTTTTTTTTCACAGAAACCCTGAGACAGTCTAATTGCAGCCCAGAACAAACAAGATTATCTTGCTTTTAGTTAGCCACACACTTGCCTCAACACTTGCCTCTTACCCCTATACTCAACTGTACCATGCATACAGGAAAGCTCACCTTATGGTAACCAGAGGATACCAGAAACTGCACTTCTCTCATGCTAATAAGATGATAAACATATACACATTACCCCAGACAGAAATGCTTGTTCACATGCAGCATCAATGGCCATCTCCTGTCCCCCTCTCCGGCTGATCAGGATGAAGGTCTGGTAGTGGAAAATATATACATACGTGAACACCATGGCCCCAGCAGCTGGCCCATAGATCCTCTCTGCTCCAGTTGCTTCATACAAAGATACAGATATGCAAACTGGTCCCAGTCAGCCTCAGACCCCAGTAGCTGGCTTGTACCTCCTGGTTCCTCCAGCATCCACTCTGTGACAAGCATACTGACCATCCCTGCTTACACATGGCTCTCCACTTTTATCCCCTTGTCCTTTTCTTTCCTCATACTTCTTCCTCCTCAAACCACCTCAATCTTTCCCTTTCCCCCTCTTCTGAAGATCACACCTTAGATCTTTTACAATCTTTAAGTGTTCGTCCTCAACACCCCATGACATATCCAGTGTTCCCAGGCAGTAAACCCCTGAGTTACTGGCATTTCCCCCATCTGCCATGGTGCTTCTATGCTTCTTTGAGCCATGGAGAGAAGACTTTAACCACATAACCTAACACAATCTGTTTAAAGTCCCAAAACTCGATTAACATATTGATCAAATTGTTATTAGATAGTCAATGATTTATAGGTGCTTCCTCTTGAAAATTCACTAAGTGTACACAGGGGTCACCACCTAAGATGCACTTATTTCTCTGTAGAAATCAGACATGTTCTCACTAACTACTAATGTATTGTTAAAGGAATTCACCATTTGAAACCATATTGAAGACAAGTAAATGGGGATTTAACAGCAAGAAGTAATCCTTGAATTAGCATGCCATACCAGTTTTGAATAAACTCACACTGTGAGAGTGACCAGGGACTCACTTTTGTCACCTCACAGGAACACTGAGTGTTTATGTAATTTCTTTGGCTCACAATGCTTCAGTTAAATCATGTCTAGGGTATCTCTTTTCCAGTCTTAACAATTACTATGGACATTTCTGATACAAACTGCATCTTGCACTGGTTTCAGACGCAATTTCAAATTGTTAGTCTAATTAAGGAGTCTCAGACTTACAATACATTAACAATGAAGTCTCTAGAGAGCACATGTGTATATGTTGCTTCAAAAGAAGCAGCTAGAATTTTTTTCCTTGGTAGTTAGTTGTGCTTCTTAGGCAATTCAGAATACTAAATACTAGTTCAAAAGCACAGAAGTCATTGCTTTCTTGTCAAGTTTGCCCAGACAAAAAAAATACATCCAAGTACTTTGGAGCATCATGTTCCCAATAGTCAGCAGGAGGGAAGCTTCATTAGGAGGAATTGCTTTGTTCCTCACCTACTGCCTGTCTCCACTGCATGGCTTCCCACACACATGATGTCAAACACAGTGGGAATTGCCCTTTACCTCTTAATACAGCTTGCTCTGATGTTCCCTAAGATATTCTCACACCCTGGAAACCAACCATGATTCTCAGGGTGCAGGAAACATGTTTCTCAGGGTGCAGGGAAACCACTGCTGACGTGCTACAGAACTACCTGTTCCTGTGCACTGGTTGTTTGTTTGAAATAGCCACACACCAGTGGTCTGGTCCCACACACTTTATTCCGATTCTATACCTGAAGAGTAAAAAGGAAATGTTCTGGTTAGCTTAGAGCTACGATGGGGCTAGGTTCAAGCAAAGCTAGCCCTCATTTTGCCTCACTAGTGAAATTCCTTCCATTTTGATTTATTAAGAGTACATGATTGGTGAAACTGTTATACTTATTTTTCAGCTGTTACTATCTTGAATTATTAACTGTCAACCCAGTAGAATAATCACATTCATCTCCCTGCAATCATATGAATATGTGAATTCTTTGCTCTGCCTACACTATATACAACCTGCAATAAAAATTTCTCCAGTGGCTGAGGACTATCACTTCAGTCTCCTATAACATAAACCAGAAAGAGAAGAATCTACACAAAACATGATGAAGTATAATGCTGAAAAAATAAATATTGGGTCTGACAAAAACATGTCTACACGAAGTCAAACAGAAAAGGATGAGTGTCTTAATGGCATCAGATATAATTTTTTTAGTCTTGACCAGAACAAACTTTAGTGAAGCCACAGTGTTAATTCAATAAAGATACAGAAGACCTGATCCAGTTGAAAATGAAGTTAAATAGAGACATAAGAGAAGTTGCACCAAATTTTGTCATTTAGTGTCATTTATTTGCTGAAAAGGATAAGTCACCCATCCAAAATCTCATGCCTTTTAAATTCAGTTTTTAAGAAACGTATTTAAATCCCTCTAATTTTGTTCACCTTTTTAAAGGAGCTTTTTGTTCATAGAAAGGACAATATATTACTACAACTATGCAACAAATGTTCAAAGAAGGTTAAAGTGGCACAATATCATACTTTTCTTTAAAACCAAATGCAAGATGTAACAAAGGACTTGTTTTAGGAAGACTAGGCCTGCAAATAGCACATTAACTAAAACAATGCAGACTTCTGTACTAACATCTCATAAAATTTGGTTTTAGACAACTAAAATTGATACTTCAGTGCAGTCCAGTGCCAAATAAATATGAACAGTAGCAGAGCAGAAGCAGATGCGTGCAATGCTCTTCAGAGCCGCTGCCTTGTGATGCATCGACGAATCTAAGACTAAAGATCATTTTGCTTAAAGAACTCTCTGTAATTAAGAACAGAATGTATTGCATAAAAAAAGCTAGATCACTGTGAAACCATTGTGTTTCTCACAGCCCATCATGAATTCCTATCAGCTCTCTTCTTATTAAATGCAGAGTAAGGAATTGCAGACTCAATATTAGGAAAGCTTTCACAACAGATAACCTATACGTGAAAGTAATTTTCAGTTACTTCATGTTTCAGAATATATTTTTCTGGCAAGAAAAAAGGTGAGTTTCATTATGTCATATAAGCTGAGTAAATTGATCATTTGCAGTTTGTTTTATGGATGAAGACAAAAACAATTAGAAGAATGAAACAATTCCAAGTTACTCTGGGGAAAGAAAAGATATCAAGCAAAAGTTATATGAATTCTTTCAAAGGAAAAATGTTGGCTCGAAGCTACTACTAAGGACATAGTTCAAGCTTCTTAACAAAAGGGAAATCTGGGATGTTCAGGATTCAACTCAAGAAGCTAAGAAAAGGTAGCATCAAATAACCACAGCTGCAGAGCAGCACAAAACTCCTACAGAGGTGTTCACTTCCACTGCTCAGTCGCATCAATCCTCTAAGTAAAATTGAAGTTAACGGCAAAAAAAGAAGGGCAGGGGGGAGGGTGTATAAGAAGCTTGCCCCAAAAAAGCCCTGTGCAGATTAGTGGCAGAGCTGAGCCTCAATCAGTTTTCTGAACTGCTCTTTTGCCCCCAGTTTCCACTGAGTAGGGAAAGAACTTATGAGATGCTTGTACACATACATTTTCTGTACAGCCTCTGAGTGGTTAAGGCTGAAATCAGAAATACAAACCCTCAAAGGCTGGAAATCTTGTGTGATAATTTTTACACTCCTGCAGGTATTCAAATGGAACAGCAGCCACATAATTACCTCCATAAATAGCTAATCAGATCAGTTATGCTTAGTAAAAACAAGTCAAAGTTTAAGTCACCATGGAATATTCAGTCCTTTGCTTCAATGCATGAATGAGTTTGTTACCATAAAAAGAACACATTTAACTACTAGCTGCTTTTCAGGGAAAAAAGCATGATGGAGCAGTTTAGGTTTAGAAGCTTAGATTAAAAGGTGAAAAGAAACCAAATGAAGAACAAGTTTGGACCTTACCTTTAAGGTCATGTAACATGGAATTTATAATGAGATTTAACTAAACAACAGATGCAGAATGATCAGATTTCAGTTGTGACAGCACAAGCTCCTACAGTGCTTATTATTCTCACTTAACTCTGTGTCATAAGACAAGTCTGATTAGAAATGGAAAACAGCAAGCTGAAGTTCAGGATTGTACTCACTATGATTATTTCGCTCCTGTGCTCTAATTGTATGCTTCCCAGTCTCCACTGACTGTGTTTTCTTGGAATCCAGATGACCAGGAAGAAACATATATGGAAAGACAGATCAAATGTATTCAGCATTTTAAATTTCCCTTTCTTTCCATCTGTTGTTCTCTATTTTCCCACACTCTGTGTGGTTTGCAGGAGAAACCACAGATCCTCCAGAGGCTGTAAAACAAAACAATTAATTTTACTGCAAACTTCCTTAAAACTGCGCAAGGAGGAACAAAAGTCTTGGCAAGTTCTTGCTCTTATAAATGAACACAGGTAAAGTGAGAAAAGGAGAAAGGAAAGAAAGAAGCAAAGAAAACAGAGAAGGATGGGTGCCCTTTTAAAGAGTCAGGTTCTCTTGGAATCCTCCCCCAGGTCAGACTCATTGCCAAGGGAGCCACAAAACTGATTCATGGTGTGTCTGGGCCACTGTCCTGGGACATTTTTTGGTCAGGGCAGTCGATCTCCACAGCCTCAAGCAGACAACACAGGAAAGCATCCGCCACCTTTGTGGAGCAGGATCCCTTTTCTGCTCCCTGACATTCACCCAAGGGACAACAGGCTGCTCACTACCAACAGGCACTCAGCCTCTCTCAGTGTTTTGAAACACACACAAAAGAGTCTCTAGACCATCACACCGTTTTTGGACTTTTGCCTCCATCTATTACTTCAGCCTGATTTAGTTTGCTTTTCATGCCATCTTTATTCTTTCCTCCTGAGCGCAGAGCATTGACTCTGAATTTATACCTTTATCACCAGGTCCTTCTAGTTAGTGAGACAATATGAAGACCTACCAAATATTTATGAGTTATGTTCAGGTACTGTGGCAATACATAAGTACAGCAGCAGCATTCAGAACCAGTAACTGCTGACCCTTGCCAGGCAACTCCAAACTCCACTTATGCAATTTAACATGCCAAGAAATAAATCAGTCTGTTGCACATGTTAGTTTGTGTATGGATTTTGCCAGTCACACAAGTATTCTATCCAGCTCCTTTTCATGCACTCTCTGTATATATCACATTTACAGAAACTGTACAGTTGCATTTAGACATACAGTTAATAGAGACCATAAAATAAAAAACACATTTCCTATGTGGTATTTTCTAATTAAATACAAAACCACCTAAAAACCTCTTCTGATAAGCACGTTTCCTTTGATTTGACTTAAACGATAATGAAGCTGTCAGTGTTCATGCAGCACTTAAAAGGTTTCTTGATCCTTCCTCCTCCTGTAAGTCTCATCACTCAGTCTGGAATATGAAGCAGAGCTTCTGCATTAGTATTCACTGCATGTATGGCAACACTGACCTTGTGTCTCAAGTGGTTTTAATATTTTAGAGATATGAGGATTAAGCTCCATGGGAACACAGAACGTAAAAGCAGCAGGGCAAGAAATGGTGAAATACAAAAGATGAAAAAAAAATCACATCCTGTGTGATAACTCACCTACATTAAAAATAATTTTACTGTAAATCAAGCAGTTAACTATGCAATAAGTAATTAGGCAAATAGGGTCATTAGAAGGTTTAGAAGGTTTGCTATCATTAGGTGATAATGATAGTGATAGCTTAGGGGATAGCTGATGACTTTACTGAGCTCTCCATTGCCTACTGTATAATCCATGGATTGTCAAATGCCATCCCTCCATAGGATGAATGTGGTAGATCACAAGTACCCACAGTCCTTGAGCAGACAGCAAATACCTAATCAGTGAGATGGAATTTTTAAAGTAGTTATAGAGACTTATTTTGAAGTTCAGACTTTGACTTTCATCTGTCTTTTTGCATGTCCAGGTGTGAAATGGCATAAGAGCTGATGTAACATAGCTACTGCAGTAAACTACAGGGATAGTGATGGCATTTGACTTGAGAATACAGTCACTTGCTTGGCCAACTCATCCAGTGTGGCAGAGGCCAGCCCTATTCTGCGTCTTTACCAAATCCCTAATAGAAGTTGAAAGTCCCCTAGATCCTTGGAAGTATTGTATAGTTATGAGCAGAATTCTTTCACTCTTAGTTTAGCAATTCTGCATCTTCTGTATTCCAGAGCACCTATTTATTTTTTGAGTGTTTTTTGGTTTTTTTACCCATTTTTAGTGGTTTTAGCAGTAGAGCATATTCCTTTTGCCTTTTTCCAAGCCACAGAGTACTTAGAAGCAATAGAAACAGCAGGGAACATCAGTCTGTCCCCTGGCTACATCAGCCTAATCATCTATTTACTCATTTCTGAAGATGAACCAGCAGATCTTCCCCAAGATCCTATCAAAGCCACAGAGAAAAGCAGAAAAAACCATTCTTAAGAACAGCACATTTTTTAAATTGATAAACAGAAATTAACTTTTTGTTCTTATTTCTCACCTCTTGTCTATAGGAAGTATTTATGACCCAGCCCTCCTCAAATGGCTGGGAGGAATTCAGAAACCAGAAAGCCAAATTAGAGATTATGCAGAATAGTCACAAATTACAGATAACCCAGTGAGGAGTTTGGTCTCATGAAACCAAAACTGTTTTCTGAGAACATTAATATAAAATCAAATTGTTTGATATCTATCACAGCTTGGGCTCAGACAGTAAGTTTAATGTAGAAACTTAACAGGAATTCTACTCTTACTACAGTGTCAGGGCACACCAACAGTTGTATTAAAAGTTTAAAGCTGTTGCTTTTAATATGCTTTCTAGCATGAAATTAGGAAGAGACTTGTAATTCCTGCAATAAAATGCTTTCACAACAACCAAATCCAAACTAAGCCAACTCTAAAAGAAGTATGTTCTTTACCCCAGGATTTCAGAGTCCTAGGAATTCTGGGTTTTGCACATCACTGCTGTGAAGGACCTAGTCCTACCCTAGGCACCACAGTTAAGAACTTGGCGAACGGAACTATAACATCTCCTTGTGAAATTGCCAAGATTTCAGCCAAACTTTCTGATAGCATAATAAATACCTATCATGTTATGGGTGTTGGCTTTTAATTGCCATTTTTTGAGCTGGAAGCGTAATGGAGTTGGTATACCACTGTGGCAACCCCAACTTGCCTAATAAATTAAATACTGCAATTAAAAAATTAAATGCATTTTAATCCGCTATTACGAATTGTTTCCGTAACTCAGAACTCAACCTACAAAGACTGTTCTTTGGTAACTGAAATCAGTGATACTTGACAGGCACCAACAACAGTTATGTGAGTTTTAATTCCCAGACAGATTCTCAAGTGAATTAATTTCACTGACCTGAATCAGAAGATTATAGGATCAGCATTTTACAGACTGCTTTAACTTTTGTCTAGGTAACTCTGATGCCTGTCAGTCAACTGGTACATTCCTGAGAGCTATCATGCAGTCAGAGCTGAAAGACTCCCATGCCATGTGTCGCAACCCATGAGTATATGAACTAATCACAGTGCTAATAAAATGCATTATATTTCTTACAACCAGGAGCTGAGCTGAAGAACTTTTGGGGCTATTATACAAATAAGGACTTACAATTTCTTAAAAACAAAATCATTCAATAACAGCATTTTAAATGCTTATGCTGCCAAGGCAGCTTTCATAGTAGCAGTAGCACATGCAATTTGTTAACCTTCCAAAATACCGTGATTTCAAAGTACACAGTATTTGTGAGCAGTTATAAATAATGTTCTTTCCTCTCTGATACTTTTTCCATCTGAAAATTTCCTTATGCATTGCAAAGATGGATATTTCAACATTCACCCACTTTTAGAGGGGAAAATCAATGATCTTGAAAATGAAGTGATACCTCATTGATAATGAGTCATTAGGATAATCAGAAATAAACTTAGTCTTCTGCCTGAACCCAGGACAGCTTCCTTGTCAAGCATTTAAATATTAAAATAGGCTGCCTCTCTTCATTAGAAAAGGATTTCTTTTGTTAAGGAAATGTGTAACACACAATGTATTCAAGTTCCTTCACAAGTTATAGGTAAACCTTACAATGCAGAAAACTTAGTCTCCATTGTAAGGACAAAATAACAGAAGTGTAGAAATGTTAGGCCATTTGACCATAATCACATACTGAACCTGGGTCAGAGAACAATAGTTCAGCTGCTTCTCAAGTCTGCAGCAATGACACCGAAAACCTACCTCAAAAAGGCACATTCTGGTGGGCGTATTGAGATGACTTCCCACCTATACCACTGATTAGTAAAAAACACACCCTTCTCAGTTTAGAAGAGAATTGGCTACTTGAGAAGAACAGATGTTTTGCCTTTTTTCCTGAGTTTTCTCTTCGAGTCCTAAAGATATGATCCAAATTCTCTGACTCTCCAAAAAGAGGCAGTCCAGATTTTTAAGAAAAATGAGTAATAGAGAATACAAAAATGTTGTTCAAATCAATCCTAAAATACATGCAGTTATGGTATCACAGAGAGAAAGGCTGAGATGGGGCATAGAAGAAAAAGTGCATAAACACTCAGAATTGCAGTACTGATCACTAAAAAAAGACAAAGTGGTTCATGATAGAATTTGATAATGAATATTGTAAAGATGATACACCAAGAACTTCTGTCTTGCCAATCTCATAGTCAAAGAGAATACGGACTTTCAATTAAACTAGAATTACATTCCAAAGCAGTAAAGAATTTTTTTTGTCCCCATATAACATCAAATAAAATTCAAGAGCCCATGGCAATATAAACCCCAAAATTCAATTGGGTCAGTGTTAGTCATAATTAACGTTTCAGGCACGTTCACTACAAGCTTCAGGAGCTTCTACCAATCTCCAGCTATAAAAGGTCAGGATGAGACTTAACATACAGATTGTCTCGCATCTATTAATATTAGATGTTCCTTTGAGATTCTGGCTACTATAGGAAATATGTTACTGAGCTAGACAGCTGTATGGAGAGGTAGGTATGAACATTCACTGATATGATCATCCCAGGAACTTCACATGGCCTCCTTATCAAAGATCAGCATCTATTACAGGACAAGGTCTGTCTACTTAACCTTCAGCGAAGACACAGGACAGCCACCTCATCCACATTCTGGTTTCCTGGAATTCTGCTGTCTCAGCTACACATGGACACCTTATGTAAATACACAAACTTCCCATTTTTGTGAAAAGTTGTAGCTCCAGCATCACCTGGCAGAAACTGAGAAGACAGATAATGAAGGAAGCTTTCCAAGTGGGAACAATGAGAGACAGCCAGAAGTTCAGCCACTGAACCATGAGCTGGGCCCTCATGTGAAGAGGGGTCACTAGTCAGAGTCAAATGAATTACGCAGATCAATACTATGAGATTTTTCAGAACATACTATAGGAACAGCACGCTCAGCAGGGAGGCTCAAAAGAGAACACATCACTTGGTGACCTCTGTCATGCACTATTGATGAAGAAGCTTTCCTGATAAATTCGCCTCTGCACATACAGCCTGCAGGTTAAATCGTCAGTGACTGAAACTCAAGTTTTCATAGCTGTGTAGAATTGATAAATATCCTGAAAGGATATATGGAGTCTGCACCCTCACTATCAATTGGCAGAAGCAACAACTTGTGTATTTTTGTTCCACCTGTCCAGCACTACTACATCACTTCAATTTACTACTGAACAGAAACACTGGAGAAACAAAGCTAGAAGTCACAGAGTAATCCATCATTTAACATAATAAGAACGCTGATCTCAGCATGGGTCAGCTAACAGCAGTTCCAAACAGCCACTCCAGCAGTCAGAATTAGCAAGGGAAGGTGGAGTCCTACCAAGTGCCTATTGCTCTGATAATTGGTAAGGACATGGCAAAGCAGCTCTGCTCCATTTGGGGTTTGCAAGGTGTCAAAAACCTTCTGTAGATCAGTTGCTCTGTCTTTATGAGAGCCCTGAAACAGGGCAGCCATGCAGTTATGCCTTAACCCAGGCAAGAAACTACATGCAGTGATGGCAAAGGTTGCATTACAAGTAAACAAATTTCCAGGTCTTTTGAGTTCTCAGTGCTTGCATGCAGTAGTTCAGACTACACTCCACAGGGAGAGGCACAAAACCAAGATGACAGAACAAGAAATGACAAAAGTCATGTCCTCATTTGAGAGCACACTATTTGTCTCTGATAAAATCCATCCTAAAGTCTGGAAACAAGGTACCTGCTGGAGACAGACATATGTTTCATGGATGTTAAAACATGTTGCAGAGAGATAAAACAGACCCCTATGATCACCTGAAAAAAGCATCACCAATTCATAATTACTCCGAGCACTCTGGGATAGAGATGGTCTCTAGATACTGTCAAGTGATTGATTACACTTACAACAATATAAACAAAATAATCTTTGAAAGGATCCTTGTAGTCTGGCAGCTTTTATTCAGATTTCTCTGGAAAACATCCTTGTAATGTTTGCTACATCATTTTTTGTTTACACTAGAAATACAGAGATGAGACTTTCTAATCCAGCGATGCATCAGTGCTCAGCACTGTGCTAAGTGCTGATAGAGGAAAAAATTAGATACAGTCATAACAAATTGTTTCTGAACTTTTGAAGCCTTTAAAACTGCTATTACAATCTGAAGGAAGCTTGACAAGGTTCATCAAAAATTCATCACTTGTTGTTTTAGACTTCAAATGATGAATGAGAGAAGGTGCATTAGAATTCTGCCGCTGCCACGACCACTTCAGGAAGCTTTTGGAAGATAAATACAACTTCTACTCAAAGGCAACAGGTATTGAAAGAATGGTTTGCATTTTCCAAAACAATTTAACTATCTTATTTAATAATTAACTTAAAAGTACATTGCCTACTTGTGTAAGACAAGCAGAAAAATGTATCAGATTCCTTCACTCAAAGCCAAAGCACTAGCTGCTGCTGGAAGAATGACAGTGCTCTGGATTACAAGCAGGACTGATCAGCTCTAATTTTTCTCCAGCAGACTTTGCTAACAGCTGTTAGGTTTTCAAGGCCAAAGAGTCAACGAATGAGCACATTCAGGAGCGTCCTCAACACCCCTTGAAAAAGGCTTTCAAGCGACCTGAGGTGGTGTGGCTCACAATGACCGCACAGCAGCTCTCCTGAACCCACCAGCAGCACTTGTCAGAAGTGAATTTTAAATTCATTTCTTAGAAAAGCCACTCCAGTCCAGAAATACAGCAGCTGCTTCTTGCTCAGTGTAATCCCGCAAGTAACATTACTGATTAGACCTGCTGTAAGTGGTAGATACACAGAGATAACAGAAGGACACTTCCCTCTGTTCATTATGTTAACAATTTATTTAGCTTCTAGATAGCATCAAAGAGCATGAAGTTAAATACCAAGGTATTTAAAGGCTTTTAAATGGACAATTAAAGGGATATAGAAAAACCTTACATTCCTTTTTAGTTCACCTCATGTAATCTCTTAGAAAAATGCACACACACATGTAAAAACCTTAGTCTACTTCAGTGTTGAACTCCAGGATCTAGAACTGAAACATTAAGTGACCAAAATCAAGGGTGGAACCACGGTGGAAGAAAGAACTGTTAAACATGTACCCACTCTGCAGAAGTTTGGCAGTGTTTAACATTCTAACTTCCCACTAACTTCCCATGGGGTTTTACTTCCCATTTGATAATGAACACTGGTGCTATAGTGGTGTTAACCTGTGAACACTCCCCTCAGCCACTGCAAAGCAAAATCAAGTGCATCAGCTCACAGGCCAGATGCCCACTAGTAGCCCGCATAACTCCACGCTGCAGAACGTTAGGGCAGGCTTACACCAGCGCTTGCAAATGCAGCACATGGCTGCCTGTGAACACAGCTTTGAAGTTTTGCAGCTAGGTTATGTCTATAAAAATCTATCAACCTTTGCCAAATGGAGGCAACTTATATCTAGCCTAATAATTTGTGCTAATGCAGATAAATGTGTTTAAACATCATATTCCTTATACACATGGCTTTATTCATATTCCAGAATAAAAAGGATTTCTATCAAACAGTTGATTTCCACTTCTACCTAGTTAAAACCAAAATAGGATAACATTGTTCCCAAATAAATGTCCACAAGCAAATAAATGACATGGATTAGAACCAGTGGCAATGTTTTACTCAGAGCTTGCACTCGGTTTGCTTTCTATGCAATTCTGAATGATGAGTAAAGCAGGACATCACTGTGTGATAAAGGATAAAGGGTAGAGCAAAGAGGAATTAGAAGGGTGCAAAAATCACAGAATCATAGAATAGTTAGAGTACTGAAATGGGGAGCTGTTTGGATTTATTTTTACATTTTAGTACTTTTTGGCAGCATCAAATTACAGCATTGTATGCATTCAGAGGCTAAAGGACACTTAGGTTTGTCAGTAGGCCCTAAGGCAGAGCAATACACCACGTCAGGTACCAATATTGGCTACAATGGAACAAATACATTTTGACTAACTCCACTGAATTCAGCTGCTTCCCCCATGAGAAAAAGTATTAATTATTTATAATACCATCTAGACATTTCAGCTATGCAGTGCCAGGCATTACTTGGAGAAAGTAATGGCTCCATCTCACAGGAGCTCATAATCTAAAATGACAAGACAGATAAAATGAGGGAGAAAGGAAGTGCTACCACCTCAAGTTAGGAGATGATGACCCAAGAAATGAAGTGCCTGCCCAAAGTGACAAAAGAAGGCTGTGCAACAGCCAAGAACTGAACTATCATTTTCTCTGTTTTGATAACCACGTGAACTTCATTTCTTAAGGAGTGATTACCTGGCTTTGCCTTATTTTTATATCCTTTCTGGCTAGACGATTAAAGGATGTACCCTGCAGTTAACAGGAGCGAGTAGACCACACTCAAGTAACATTTTTAAGTGCTGTAGGTATTTAGGAGTTTAAGGGTTCACACATAGGGAAAATGAAACTAAAGAGCAACCAAGGCCTGAAGAATACATTGGTTACCCTGTATTAACTTCCTCTGTTGGCACTTCCAGTGCAAATTGCCTGTGAAACTGCAGACTTTGCTTTACAAATGCAAATTCAAAGAATTTGAAATTCAGAGAATAGCTACCACATGACAAATTCTGTTTGCTCCTACACACTGAATTATTGGTTTGTGGACAAGCGTTTAATCTCGCTTCCCAGAGATTCTTAGTGTCCTTAGCTCAATTAAGTAAATACCCAACTATCTGTAATAATTAGACTTACACTCTGAAGTCATTTAGGAGCTTCTGAATTTTTTATCCTCATTGTAGATTAGTTCTTATTTTGAAATGCAGTTTCTAATTGAGTAGATGTTCTGGATTTATGATGATTTGGGAACAGAATTAAAAGTCTTTAAACAAACACAGAAATGGTCCATCTGGCTTCAGCTGCTATTTCTGATTGTTCTGAAATGTCTAGAGGTGGCTGCAAAGTGGAAAATCATAGTTTGGGTTGGAAAACACTGTCTAATAGATAAGCTGGTCATAGGGTAAATCACGTGCTGAACTCACACCACTGGCAGTTGGATGGCTCATCAAAGCTGTGAATTGCTAACTCTTCTGTAGTTTTATTCTTTCGAATGTAAATATGGAAGTCTTTGTTACCTATGTAAGGGTGTAAGTTCACATGGAACAATACTGAGTATTTGGTGTAGTGATACTTGAATCTAGAATGAGGCATACATTTCATGTTTCACATCTGTGCCTCTCATTTTTCTTAGAGTGCTCCCATTGTTTTTATAAGAAAGATAAGCTAGATAAGTGCCCCCCTCCACCAGTTACTTTATACAAGTTCATAATTCATTTATATACCTCCTTTATGGCTGGACACCTACTTAGCACTGAAAGAGCAGGAATGCTGAAAATCAGACCTGAAGAGAAAAACACATTTCAAAGACATGGATTTAGTAGACTCCGCTATGTACAAAAGGGCAGGTGGGAGGAAGACTTCTAAAACCAACATAGTGATGCTGGTTTTCAGGCATAGGAAACAAACCTTCTTCTCAGTCAAAAAAAACCCACCCCAGAACAGTAAGTGCTGAAGCTCAAGAACAGGCCAGTGAAAATTGCTCTTACCTGGTGCTATTTTTCAACCCAGAGACCAGTTTGTGCTTGTAAAGGCAAGGTAGGTCAGCACTGCTGGCTGCAAATGGCTAAGAAGAGGTTTGCACTGTGATGTTCTTATGTTCTGAAAGGGCAACTGATTCAAAGTGACAAAGTGGATGTCATCTGCTCTGTAGTAAATGTGGCTGCATGACGAGATGTTCCTGGGCAGTTGGGAAGACATAACCAAGCATGCATTTGCTCATATTCTTGCAGAACCGTTGCTGTTGGCTGCCCACAGACGCACAATAAATGACATAAAACTTAGAATTTACCCTTGAATAAAACGGCACTCAAGAAATTTGCTTAAGAATTTGTCACGTTTGCTGCATTTTGTATTAGCATTTCATCTGTTGTTTTTTTGGCTTGTTTTGTTTTTATAATACATTTAAATTCACTATATATTCAGAGTCAGGTAGGGTCTAAAAATGTGTTAAGTATGTTTAAGAAGAAACATGGATTCTTATTCCAAAAGAAGCAAACGTATGTAACGCTAAAGCTACTAATATCATTACAATTTGCACCTCCAGTTAACTCCAAGCTGTCAGCAACTATCAGAATTACTTGAAATGTTTAGAAGTAACTATAGTCAAACTTTGCATTCCTGCTAACTGCCACAGCCTGATTATCTTCTGTCTTGTAATTTATATTGCTTTTTACACCAAGCAAAATATTGTATTACAAAAAATGCATTAGAGATGGAGCAGAAAAATCTGCATTGCTTGCACTATATATTACTTGTATTATTATTTGCTTGGCATACTCTATATAACCATGCACAGGTGAGAGCTATTCTGAAAGACTGTGTCACTGCTGTGCTACTCAAGACATCTCCATAAATCTTGGCATGGTTTGTAGGAGCTATACTTTCAGTCAATGTTTCATGCTACTGATCAGTGGTTGAAAATCTGCTTAGAAAGACTGCAACTGTCAAAACACTGGGGCAGTCAGATTTCCTTGCATCTTTTAGGAGACTAGCGATTATCAAGGATACACCAGAGGGAAAAAAAAAATGTAACACCTATCCAAGCTTTGGATGAAATAAAGAGATTTTTGCCTTTCAGCTCTTCGTTTCCTATGACCTAAACACGGGGTCTCATTATTAGGAGAAAAAAATAAGAGAGAAAAAAATAAAAATTAAAAAATTAAAAAGCACCTTGCTAACCTCAGAGCTTTACTGAAGAGTCTGACTACCCACACAGCCAACTGGGCCACAGAAGTACACTTGCTCTTTACATGAGAAGTTGGCCAGCAATTTAAAGGTAAGAAAGTAACTACCTTTAATAGTGTAAAGTGCTTAAAAATATTTCTAGAACCCTGATTTATTAAACAGCAGTAGAAAACTATTTGCAGCAAATAGCTTCATTCTTAGGTTGAGGTGCATCACTGAAATACATCATCAGTATTTTGTTACAGAATGTTCATAGGTTATCTGGGAGAAAAAAAGAAGGGAATTTTGTATTTTAGAGCAGAATCTTCCTTCCTTTCCACCTACAACTGCATTACTGTGCAGAACAAAAATAAATCAGAACAATGTGTTGATGAGCAATGATCAAAAAACTCACCAGAACAGGAATATGGACTGAGATCACCGACACAAAGTTCAGTGCTGCATGGATGGCAGTCCAGTATTTGTTGCCTCCCAAATATAAAGATCTTCCTTCAGCTTTTTGACCACCTGTTTATTTGTAGAAACCTAAGCTTTATCTAACATCCAATAGCATTTTTGATTAACTAAACTCCCTGGGGGTTTGGGATTTTTTTCTATTTTTAATTTCCATTCACCCCCTGGTGGAAACTACAATGTTAAGTGGGGTCACATGAAGTAAGAGGTAAGATTGCCAGGAACTTCCATGAAGCCAGATTTTTACCAAGTTAGTACAACTTTCTGTGACAGTCTGGCATGAGCATAGAAACACTACAGTTATCCCTTCAAAATGCATTTTCCTCTTCTGTTAACATAATTCTGCTAAATGGATGTGATATCAAGATCTAAAGGATGGGATCGCCACTGGCAAAACTCTAGGGATTTCCTAGTGTGAACCTATTCCCCATGTAGCTCTAGAGTAATGGACATTAAGTGAAGACTTGTAAACAACAGAAAATCTGCAGTAAAGTCATGGATTTTGAAAAAAAAAAATAAAAATAAAATTTAGGAAAACATTTGTGTGAAGACAGAATGCAGAAAGGAAAAGCCATAGATTGCTAACAGCCATATAAATGCATGAGTAATCATGACCCAAACAGCAGTGCCAGCTCACGACACCCTCAGCGCAGTTTCTGTAAGGTGTAGGTTGAAGAACTTTTTCTTCCCCTTTCAATGATTTAGTGCAAAAGGAAGATTATGGCCCAAGGAAACAGATGGAAAAACATTTCTGACAGCTTAAGTGCAGTTAATTATTTGTAGGCGAAGCATTCTGCTATCAGCATTGATTTGCTGTATTTGAAACTGAAAGAGTCATAGCAGCAACGATTTTATTCAGCATCACTGCATTACCTGACTATAAATAGGATGGGCAGAACCACAGAACAACACCTTGCCAATAGGCTGCCTTTTCATCCCTTCCAGGAAGGGGCAGCTATAGACCAGCACACTGTGTAGTTATGCTTTCGGTAAGCATCTCATTCAGGTCTCATCCTCTCACATTTTTTTCTCTCCTACCCTTTTCCTTTATCTACAATCAACAGTTATAAAGGTAAATAAACTACATATTATACATATGAAAAGATTTCACAAGCTAGGAATCAGCATTTTCACTTCACAAGTGGTGTAAAGGAGGAAAAACACATTTAAGCAAGTGCTCATTGCACATCTTCTCAAAGGAGCAAAGGAGGTGACGTGTTTTCTTATGACTCTGTGGGATTTACTTCTATTACAAGATCATACAAGAGAAGAAAACTGTTGCTCCTAGTAATGACATTCAACCTTCCAGGAAAAGGACAAGTAGAGAGCAGGCTTGGGGAGGAAATCCTCAGCCTACACCAACCAAAAAGGAAGATCTGAAGACAAAGTGATAACATAGATTATTTCTCCCTTAAAAGTATGACATGGGGAAGAGACCACCTATAACCCCAAAGTCACAGCATTTTTAATATTCTTCATCAACAGCTATGCATGCACTTCTTTACTCTTGCTCTGGCCAACGAATGCTTAGCTTGTGCTTAGCAAGACACATGGTCAGAGAATCTTGTATCCCTCATTCTTCCTTCCTCTATTTTTGTTTCTTCTAATACAGCTGGCATGTCTAACAGAAAATGACAAATCAGGTCTTGAGAACACCCACTACACGAGTACAACTGCTCAGAGAACAAACCACACAGCCACAACACAGAATCCAGGATAAATTTCAGGACTTCTTACAGCAATCATACGCTTCCTGATACATAACAAGAGAGCCATTTGACTTTAGAAGAAATGAAAAAAAATTGTGGTCTCCTTTTTTTTTTGGTATTCTTTCACAAATCCAAGGAGCCATTTCTGTCATTGTGTGAAAATTACTAATTGGAGCATCAGCATGAATGTGGAATTGAAGTCTACCTACCACTACAGCGGCATCACTGCATAAAGGTTTAACACTGGCCTGCAATGCAGCTGAGTGGCACTGCTCTGTTGCGATTAACCCAGCAAGACACTGCAGCATACCTGGGTAACAACACAGAGCAAGGAACATGCCAAGGGCTTTATCTTTCTCCGCTGCCTATGAGGTCCATAGCACTAGCAGCTTCTTGATACTGCCAGATTCCTTAGAAGGTCTCATTACTTGAG
Organism: Psilopsiagon aymara; assembly: GCA_024733675.1. NCBI lineage: Eukaryota > Metazoa > Chordata > Aves > Psittaciformes > Psittacidae > Psilopsiagon > Psilopsiagon aymara. The sequence continues at coordinate 45,460 of JANRGW010041590.1, read as the reverse complement.
TTCTAGGTTGGAGGTACCTGTCTTTTTTACATTACACTTCCCCATTGGCCACTTCCATAAATTATTTTTTCTCAGGAGAAGCTTTGCTAAATTCAATGAAGGAGAAAAGTATTGTCACATTAAGCTGGTTTTTCTTAAAGAGAAAAAAAAAAATGCTATTGGGAACAGCAGGATTATTTTTTTGAATTAGGATTACTGGTTTTCAGGCAAAACATAATCACACTTTCATCCATTCAACCTCACAAAAAAACTCCATGCCTCTTGATGAAACTGACCTTAAAGTAGATAATCTGGAAATGTGAAACCTGAATTGATTTCTTTCCACCTCTCCCATCCTGGGAGATGCATTGAAAGATGATTCACCTGCTCAGAGCTCAGAGTTTTATGAGGCACAAGTTCTCTAGAAGTTATTCAATGTGATTTGTTTCTCTGAATCTAGTTCCTATACTTCCATAGAACTAGATGCTTTAGTTAGCATGAAAAGAAGGAATTCAGTTACAGACAGTCATCAGCTTTTTAGGGGTTGTGCATTAACTATAACATGGTGGCAGAGCTTTATCAGTTAGCTTTGTAATGACCTAGGGAATTTTATTAGCTCAAGCACATTCCAAGTGGGTATATCTATATTGCTTGTGGGGTCAGTGTCATTTCAAGAGCAGTTTAGCCACTTCCCTAGTGTGCAAAATTTAAACCAACGAACCATTATAGCCCAAATTAGCTTCCCAAGCAACCTCATTTGTCAGCCTTGTTGTATACCTTCAGAACTAGGAATGCTACATTGTAAGAAGTTAAACTACACCGAATAAGACCTACCAGGTATGTCTGTACTTGTAAATTAAAGAATGTCAGCACCTGGGACACCTTGCACATCTAAATATTGTTATAATGCCCCCTGGTATAATTTCTGTGTAGGACAACTAGCACTTCTCCAAGCAATGCCCAGGCATGGTTCGGGAGTTGGTCATGTTCCAGGAGCAGTTTGCATGCACCAACTGTGCTTTGCAGGCTAACAGGATTTAATTTCGTTACCAGCCAGATCAAACCAGAAAGATTACTGGCACTGAACACACACAGCAACTCCAGCCCAGTTTGCACCCTGCCAGACACGAGATACTCCATTCAGACATCGTTCCTGCACCATGCTCTGAAACAGAGTATGTCAGCACAGAGGAAGTGCTGAAAGTGAGACTGCCATCTCTCCTGCTGAAGCCCTGTGCCCAGACTAAGAAGTCCTCAGAGCATGGTACATGAACAATCTATTGGCTCTCAATAGTCAGACCAAATTTGGCAGGGCCAACAATGAGCTAGTGCAACCCAAGACCAGCTGAAACCAAGCTGGGGTACACATGGGCTTCTCTGCACTCACTGCTCTCTGCAGCATCTCTGGTAAGAACATAACTTACTAGCTCATTCACAATGCAAGATCCAAGTGGTCTCTGTGCATGGCCTGGAGTTAGTCTTGATCTTACAGACTTGCCAACTACCCAGAGCACCAGTGGCTGTACTGAAATATGTTAGTGACTCTCAGGGACCCAGCCCTGGTCCAGTAGGTTCAGCACTGAAGTATATTTAGCAGGAATTCTGGACACTTTATGCCTTTGACCTGTCGATCAAACATTTACTTAAAATATAAATAGACTTTGAGTATTTATGTAATGTGTATTTGTATATACATATATACATAAGGATATACTGCCATATATAAGAATTTAAATGACATGATAAAATTTTAAAACATTTAAATTATAAAAACCCTGAACATCTTTCAATACGAACCTCATACAAGACAAACATGTTTTGTATATTTGCTTCAGCTTAAATTTGACAGCAGAAATAAAGATGCAAACCAGAATTATAGACCATAAGTAGCTGGTCCAGTATTTTGTTATCCAGCATTTTGATGAATGTAATACCTATGTTACAATCCTCCTTAATGTATGCAGCTTTTACTTTTCTCTTATTGGGCTGTCTTTTTTTCTCCAATCAGAGGAACACTATTCTGATAAGAGTTTGGTATGATTAGGTGAAACCCAAAATACTTATACATAATCACTATGTTATTAGTGCATCACAAATGAAGTACAGGAACATACCAGATGTTCACCTACAAGAGCAGAATATCATTAGAAAGCAGAACACTGCAACTGCAAATTCTTATTGTTGCTATGGGTGGAAAAAACCCCAATACTGAAGCAATTCTACATGATCTGACATCCCTCTTTGATTAGCGTCATCCCTGCAGAACAGTCACACATCTTATTTGCACTCAAGTCTGGGCTCATTTTCTCAATGTGCTGTACAGCTGCTCCTTCCGTGAAGGATGATCTTGCCCTCTGCTTCTTCAGTCCACAGCAGTCATTAAGAAAAAAAAAATCTTTGCTCCCTGGAAGACAGTAGGAACTATAGTTTATAATGAAGCCACTAAACCAAGCAGCATTATCCCTGGAAAGGTGAACAGCTGTGTAACTTGGCCCACCTTGTTGCAGTTTTTGTTTTGCTTGTTTTGAAAGTCATTTACTGTAACACATTGAGAAACAGGAGACAAACACACTTAGCTCAGCCATTCTCCCAGGGTACTCAGCTTCTTCTTGCTGGGTCTTTCTTTCATGTATTCTATGTACTTCCTGGATTCAAAGTTTTCCTCTCATTGCTTTTTTTTGTTTTGTTTTGTTTTTCATCATGCATCGCTTGGCTCACTCATTCTTGCACCTCCAAGCCTTTGCTGTTTTCAGTCTTTAATGATGATCTTGTAGTTAAGAGCTCACCAAAGTGTAGATCATGCTGAAAATAAAAGAAGGACACAAAATGAAAGTATCCTTTTGAAGCATACAGAGCACTTTGATTTTTATCACGCTTTACTGTCTGTTTCTCAGGTCTGTCTGTAATGGCCTGTGCTTTCCTTTGCATTCTAGCTCTCTAAAGCATCTTAATTGTGGTGTATTCAAGACGGGTATCAAAAAGCACCCAAGAAATAACAAAGTCATTATCGACATCCGACTGCACTACAAACTGTGTTTGAGCTTATTAAAATGGAGTCTGATGTCTGAATTTGAACAGTGAAGAAACAAACCCATTTTGCTTAACAATGTTTGATCTTTAAAACTTCAACCAGCAACCCTCAGCAGGGAAAGCAAGGTTTCCTATGACTGCATTATTTTGTTTCCTTTGGAAAAAACTCCATGCAGAAGAAGAAACATAAAACGCATACCCAGCTGGAGTAAATCCATACATATCAAATGCAACTCTGAAAAGCAAAGACACCACAGTACATTGCCATGGCTCCATTTTACTGCAATTCTAATTCTGACAATACCCAGGAAAGCACAGCAAAATTGAATGTAATTAATACTATTTTATTAGCACTAGGCAGCGGATTTTGGAGTATGGTCACATTTTTCAATTAAGGAAGCAGCACTGAGAGGAAGCTACACAACCGTAGAATCCCAGCAGAAATGCAAGGCCACAATGTGCAGCTGAGTTTTTAGCAAACAAAAAAGTGGGGCTAAAAATGCTTCTCTCTCTAGCTATGTCTTGCCTCCTTGGCAATCACTGCCTATAAGAGTTTGTCTATCATAACTGTCATGCTTTCCACTCTTGGCTCTGTGAAGAGGACGAAAGGCAAAGGTGCTCAGCCTAAACCCTCAAAGCTACTGGATGCTAAAGTCCTCAGATTTTCATGTCCCATCCATCTTAATGTGAGTTAGGCACCTACCAGCTTCTGTGAGTCTGGGTCCTTCTGCTTTCTTTCTCTTATACACGCAGACAGGCACTTATGCATGCACACGTGGACAGAAAACTCTGTTCTCAATAGTACGTAAAAGTAGCATTGAGAAACAAAAACCTGCAGCAGTAACTCCTCGAGATGTGGGGAAAAACAGAAGAGATAACGGGCCAGTAATCAAAGGCAAAATAACATTTATCTTCTTCCACCAATGTACAAACCTGCCTTACAGAGGGATTGCTGCATGCGAGACTGGCTTGAAGAGGCAGTCTGTGCAAATGTGTCATGGAAGAAGGAGCAGAACAAAGCCATCATAAAAACAAGATCTCCATTTAAAGTTAACCTTCATTTCAAGAACTTCTATGGTGCAATTAGAGGGGAGACTAAAAGCACAGGGATTCTGCAAAGGATTTACCTTAAATATGATCCTCACATATTCTTGCATTGAGCATTTGTGACTGTGCACTAAGGACATCTGACAGCCGAAAGGGTTAGGGAGATGACACACAACTGGAGTGTGTATCTTCAAGAATGTACTTAAATAAGGGATTTGGACAAGACACATGCTTACCCCATCAGGAAAGGGAACCTGCAGGAATTACTACAGTCACGGTACAACCCACTTTCCTGCCCACCATCTACCTATGTATTAACCTATTATCTTGAGCATCACTACACCAGCAGACGTAATATTTTTCTTAGAATTCTCTTGCATCATAAGAACACTATCATTTTTATTTGATTTAATGCCATTATTATAACATCTGCCATTTCATCCATCCTGACAGGCTATGCAGAGGAGCAAAAATTTTTCCCTTTGGTTGGCCCTGGGGGCTGGATCAGGTCTTAGATATACATTTAAGTATTCGGTACTGAGGTGTCAGCAGATATAAGCGCATGTGTAAGTGGGCATGTCTCCCTGAATCAAGATCAGAAGCAAGTTTTATAAGATTAAGGAAACAGGCCAATTGGTTCCAGTCATTCCTAAACATGATTTCACATGTCAAATGAAAAGCAGCTATTTCCTTAGTGAAATGACCACACTTACCAGTACAGATAGTAGAAGAAGGAAAGGAGATAGAAAGCTAGCTTACACCAGGCCTCTTTTTGACAGTAACTCAAGGTATCTGCATTCATGACCGCAGGTGGATCATATGCTAGCTCTGAACTATCTGCTGGGCAACGAAAATACCTGAAAGAGCAGAAGACATCTGAAATTACTGTAATATTCTGTATTAAATACGTGCAAATATACACCCTCCTTATCACCATTCCAGAAGACAATAATCTTCCATGATATAGGAGGACTTTTCCTCTCTTCTTCAAGCCTCTATCTCCAGATATTGTTAAAATCGGGACACAAGTCTAAGCAGACTGTTCTTACAGAACCAACCAATTCATGAATGTGGACTTCCTGTATTCCATTAATTCTTTAGATTGAAACATTCCCCCTTCCTATACAGTTATTTCTGGCTTACTAACTAATAACTTACATATTGTGAATGATAATATGTTGCAGCTTGTGACCACATGGAAGGAGGATTACTGGGCTTTAACTGCACCTATACAACTGATTTCAGACATGATGAAAGGTGACAGTCTCAACCAACTGATAGGTAAAGTTCCTTCAAGTCTGAAAAGGAAACAAGTCAATATGGAGCAATGCAAGACCTGGCTGGCTAATGTTTTACACATGTAGGACTGCTTAAGAATTTATTATCCAAGTAATTTCATTGGAAAATGTTTTTCTTCTTAATAGGAAAGATTTCTAATTATTCTCAGCAATGACTGGATGTTTGAGAAAATCTTCAAAGAAGAACTTCTCTGGCAAAGGAGCTTTTGTCTCTTCTACTTTGCAGTAAAAAAGCAAAAGTGAACAACAACAAAAAAAGAAGTCCTCAACAAAGTTAATAAATTGCCTTAAGATTAGCCTCAGAAAGATGTAATGCTGTCATTGCCATTGCTTTAAAACAGTAAATACTGACGATTACTGGGATTGCTTATAGATAAAGACAAACACATGGATAGAAAGATCTAAAACCCCCAAACAAGTGACTAGCATCAAATCTGAAAGTAAATGTTCTCATAATAACTTTGACTTCCTCCCAGCGTTAATCACATCCACTTACAATCTTTAGTAACATTACAAATTCCTTTACAAAGGCCAAAGGTAAAACCTTGCTTTATTATCTTAACTGAGATGAAGATACTATACAGTATCTTCCCATGTGGGTTTTTTTCAGAAGATTACACAATGAACCCCAAACTCAGCTGTGGTTAAGCCAGTAGAAATTCTGGAATACTTATAGCAAAGTATATGGAAAATCATGGAAAAAAAGAAAAGCGAAAGTTCCCTAAAAAGGTTGATATATTATTTAGAATCTGACCATTCTCACCTTGAATGTAAAATACTTACAAAATTTATATTATTTTTAGAAGCTTTCTAAACCAATATTATAGTCACGCTTTAGTTGTTAATCCTCAGTAAAACAGCACCATAAAACATGATTATTTTTATTGCACCCAAGCAATAGAGAAAAAAGTACTCCTAGCTCCACTTAATTTAGCTTTCTGAGAACTACACTGGCACTCTAACTTCTGAATAATACACTTTATCATATGGCTTCGTGCTAAGATGTTGCAGAAAATAGTGTAAAAAAGCTGCTACTATTTAGTTCCTGGTTGAGATAATGGTTTTGCTTTCTTTACAAAATTATTCAAGCTACTTTGCAACAGGAGATACCTGCTTCAGTATGCATCTTTGTAACACAGCGAGAACTTGACAGACAAACGTAATCCATGCTTCTACAAACACTGCAGAAATGAAAAACTAGTGAAGTCGCCAAACTGACAACCACAAAAACTGGTATCTTTCGGTTATCTTCAGAGGCAACAGAAGGCAGATCCTCCACTAGAAAGCAGAGGAAGATGCAGCAGCGGCAGCTGCACTGCCTGTCCAGAAAACATTAAAGCTGCTGAATAGCAGGTCTTACATGATGAACTCTGAAATCTCTTCAGTGAATATAAACACATAGCAGAAATCCAGAGTGGAAGCACTCCCCACTTTTTCACGTGGGCAGGGTGAAGACAACAGGTCTTCATCTACTGCAATCCCTAGTCCAACAGTGCGCGAGAGACTTCCCTTGCAGAAGAGATATCCTTTACTATACAGAAAGAAGCAACTTACTTTATACTGAGAAAGACAAAAGAAAGCATAAAGCTGCCAAAGAAAATGAGAAGCAAAATTCTGTCAATCTGCCAGTCTATTTCACAACTTCAATTGAAAGGTTTCCTTGCTACAGATGAATGAATAGATCCAAGATCTTTCAAAGATGTGTTCATCTTTGTGTTCAGTACTTCAGTTCAGAAGTGAATACTTCCTATCTGAGAGGTACTTAGGGCCTCACCACGCTCCACTTTCAGATTCCAGCCTATTTAATTTCCAAGTTTTCATTTAGCTGTGGTGAGTGCATTCTGACACACTTTACAATACTCACCTAAGTAAGTAACTAAACCCTACATTCATATTGTTATGTGTTTTCTGTACCCATACTAAGCGTTCATCTGTTTGAGTGAACATTTCAGCTGCTCACAGGCAAAAAAACTTCTAGGTAAAAGATATCCAGGCATACTCCTATCACTGCACGTCATAGTTCATACAACCTGCATGTTGGGATGAGCTGGCAAATAAGGCTAACAAGAAGTCGGCATATAAAAGATGGGCTTACCTCCAGAAGTGATAAAAAAGCAAAGGAACATTTAACCCCAGTGTGAGCCACTCCTGAGCACACAAAAACATTATGCAGAAAAGACTATGGATAGAGTACTCCGGCAACACCAGCTAAAAAGAAAGGAACAGAAATAACAGCTGTTAGGAAAACACCTCTTTTAATCAATTAAGCAGTTTTCCAGAAAACAAACCATCTCTGCAAGCTGCCTGTCTGTCTGTCCCTAGACATGCCTCAGTTGACAGATAGCTTTGCTATGAGCAATGAGCACAAGATGCAGTACCAGGTTCTAAACATGGCTGTACTCCACAGGCTGCTACCACTTACAGAAGCATTGTGAGACTAAAACAATGTCTGTAAAAGACTTCTTAGAGAACTAAGTGTCATTACTGATATATTCTGAAAGGAAATAATAAAGTTATTACTGAAGCTTCACTTCTACACTGGAGAAGCATCCTTAGAAAAATGAAAGGCTGCTTCTATCACTTTAATGTGTTATATACACCCTAAGGAGATAAAATCCATTACTAAGTCAGCATGGCAAGCTAAAACGTACTAAAACAGGAATCTCACTTCCTTAGTAAATCCATGGCTCCCCACACTACTTGTTTCAGACCCAGAATGATTCTTTCTATTAAAAGAGAAAGTGAGTAGGCAGTTGGCAGAAGCAGAAATTTATGTGCTGTTGATTGAGAGTAGTTATTTCTAAAGGCATTTTGCCTTTCTTTTTTTTTTTCCACTGCTTTCCCATTTCTTAGCTGGCTTTCTTCTATTGTTTTATTCCAATGCGTTTGCTCAAAAACCTCTATTTCTTTTCTACAAAAAGCATCTCAGAGGCTTCTCGCATGTGCATTCATTTTCACCTGGCAAGTAATTAAAGTGAGCCTTATTTTTTAAAACAACGTAAAACCTACTGCATGGCTACCCCTAATGCCTACCTACTCCCATTCAGCTGTGCTGCAATGAGTTCCATCTTCTTGGTACTATGACTCTCTCCACCTCACTTTCATTTAACTTTACTACTTGAAGTATTTAACACATTTGGGTATCTCTATGTCTACACCTTCAACTTATCCGTTCTCAAAAGCTTATCTTATGTGGATGACAAGTCGTAATACAATTACATAGTTCAGATTCCAGATGGTAGTTATTTATCACTGCTGGATTTTATTTTTTCCTTCCATTTTTAGAATGTGACTTACAACATGACTAAAACCTTTTCCCAAAAAATGATTCATCTTCGTCACAAACTACAGACAACAAAGATCTTCATGATGTACGTCTACCATTAAACATCACATCACTTAAAAGCATGTTACATTAATTATCACATATTTGATTTCTGATTCCAACACAATCCACAAAGTTAGCAGGAACAGAAGCTATAACAGGGAAGGAAACCCATGGCGAACATTTATGCAGAGCTTAAAAAATAAACCAAACCAAAAGATCTGCTGTGAAGCTAGAAAGGAATCAAAGAACAAAGGGAACAGCAGACTCTCAGAAACAGACTCGCTTCCCATTCACAGTTTCTGATACAAATTAAATCCACCTATACTTTTGACAGAACAATAAATGAGTCACTTATGTCTCTTCACCCTTTTCTTTGAGGGACATTTTCCTGTGGACATAAACAAAGACAGGATCAGTGCTGATCATGATTTCTGAAGAGAATTTGTGCAAAGTTGCAAAGGAAGCCCAGCCTTCAAAGCTGATTACTGTTTATACTCAGGTGACTTACCTAAGAGACCAAATCTAAGAGGAGGAGAGAAAATTTAAAATATGAAGTGAAAAACAACACTAACAGAAAGGATTGTGAAGAAAATTAAACTGAATAACTAAACTGAAAATAATGCTGCCTCAGTTCTTGGCTGTAAGATTCATGCTGCAGTTTGACACAATGTCCTTTCAACAATGGAAACTTTTGATCAACTTTAACACACAAAGGATTTGGCTCCTGGAGAGAAGGAAGCTGGCTCAGAAACAAGCAACAGTCAATCCTTGTTGCTCCAGCTGAGGCAGTCAACAGCAATAGTGATTTCTGAGATACAGACAGCTGTGCAGTAGGAATTCAAATAAGTCTTTAATTCATTCCTGGAAGAGCGTACAGAGATGTCAGATGGCAAACACGTTGAGCTATAACCAGTATACTTTCATTTTGAACCAGGAACACTGATTCAGATAACGACCTCTGCTTTCTGACACAGCTCAAGATGAAACCTTGAGATGGTTTGAGAACACAGCATTGAAGGAAAAACTGGCAAAGCAACACAGTTCTTAAGGGCTGCAACTTGGTCACTTTGAGTCCCAAGCTAAGGAGTAGCATTACAAATCTATCACCAGAAACTCTGCTGTCTGACATTTACCTGTGGGAAAAATACAGGAAAGCCTGAAATGAAAGTCAGCTTCTAGACCAAAAGACTGCTAATCAGAAACAGCTTCTGCTACAAGCAAAGAAACTACTATACGTTTCTAAGTTTTGCTTTGATATGTACAGTTAAATAAATATCCATATCAGTAAATAGTCAAAATCCTTATTCATAGTTCAACAATAGCATTTAAAATGTACAATCTTAGGTAGATAACATACTCATATCATTGCCATCTCCCTGTAAATATTCAATACATCCTCATACAAAGCAGTACACACACACACGCCTGTGTAGGCAGATTCTTTCTCCCTAATTCCAAAGAAAACAGGCTTTGCTCACATAGACATCAAGGTTCAGCTGAAATAAAGCACGGAAAACAAAGTACTGAAGCTAAGCACCTGTCAGCGGCTTCTTTCCATTTATAGGAACACAAAGACCTCTGCAGCTTGCAATTGCAGGCGGCCATCTCTTGGGAAGCTCAGTCCTAAATAATTTTATTCAGTTTTCTATTTCCTAAATATATTCTGTCAGTCTTATATAAAAGGTAAATCCATCTTTTTCTGACAGTACTTTTCCTCCTTATTCTGTTTATTACAGATAGACACATCCTTCTCAAATGTAATTTTGCTTTTACAGAACATCTGTATCATTTTTACATGGAATGATTCTTACACTTTGGCCAGTGACAAGGGCACATAACAAAAGGGCAGAAACCAAAACTGGGAAGATATTATAGCAGGAACAGTAATCTCCCTTCATCAGGGCTAGCAAATTCTCAAGCTTAGAAAATCAATCTACAAGTGAATCAAATGGTTTTCCCAGTCCCTGTTAAGCCACTGCAATGTCAAAAGAGTTCTAGCAATTTGTTTAGCGTGCTACTTGAGTGCAACACAGTAATTCTCACAGATTTTCTGATTTTCTCCTAACAGACTCTGAATCTACATCATTATCTGTGCATGTCAACCTCCATACTGTAACCACAGATTCAGCACCATACCCAGAAATGGCCAACCATTAGACACTCTACTCTTGCCAGTTTCTGAGAGTCTTCATTACACTGTTAGACACTGAGACAACTTCCCAACTCACTGCCTGCCTTCTCCTCCCACAGATGGCAAGAAAAGAAGCTGAAGAGAAACAGACATTGACTCCCTTTCACTAAGAGCTCAGGTGATACCCAAGTCAAAACCAAGTCACCTTTCAAACATGTAAGCCTTTTTCCATCCACCTAAAAGCAACAAGAAACTGAAAACACCATGCATGCATGGATTCAAACCAGGGCTCAAACTTAGGCCTCACCTAAGGGCATGGTGCTTTATTGCATTGGTTAATGCCACTGCATCTTCATGCACTAAAGGATGGCTGTGGCATGTCACTATGATTCTCTTTGCTGCTTTTCCACCATATCCCTTGCTAAAGCTGACATGTAGAATTGGTCTTCATTAGTAGAAGGGAAAGAGAGGATGGAAATGACCTCAATGTTTTCAGAACTCAGTGGTTACTTCAACTACACTTTAAAGACCAGAGCTAACTTAGGTCACTGGGGAGTATCAACTGCTGAATTAAAGACATTGTGTGACCAAGGGGAGACATTTAATGACTCTAAAATTCTCCTAACTGAACAACAGAGACCACAAAAGTCAGAGTAGTGCAAAAAAGTGAAAAAAAAAAAAAAATAAGCAAAACCACACAGAAAACTAGCAGTAGCATGGTGCATTAGCCCAGAGTGCATGCATGTATAATGTACCTACACTGAAAAAACTCCTATCTGTTTGCCCCTGCTGTTGCACAAGCTAAAGTGGGTGTGTAATTTAAACAGACCATACATCTTAACATTTGCAACAGTTTTAAACATACTGCTGAACTGATCAAAGACATGAAAAACATTAAATTTGAAATACAGGAAGGCTTCCCACCTACATTCCTTGTGTATCTTTCTTATCTACTTTTAAATTATTTGAATTACTTGACTTACAAAACTTCTGAGAGGCTGCCCCAGAGCCCAATACAAAGCCGTCACAGTAAATACATTCAGGTTTTCAGCACAAATTTTAAAGTTCAGTTTCTTTAAATTCTCCTGTCAAAATCCACACTTGCTTGTGTCTCTGCATGCTCTGCTCTCTAGTCACTTATAGTAATCACTTAGAAATTCAGTTGTGTCATTGAAATTGTTATAACATAAACCTCTACCCAAAGCATTTTAAGTAATTCAAAACCATGTTATCCAAACCTTTATAAGTATTTAGCAGTTTGCTATGTATGTGCATGCAACTAGCTGAAAGAAAATGTCTGCAAACGGTTTCTAGATCATCAAAAGAAAAACCTGCAGCTGGACCACTTGAAGAGCTCTACATTTTATCTAAGGAAGAGTAACAGTGCATGCATGGAAGACTCAATGCTACAGACCAAATGCATAGCAAAAATAAAAGAAAAGATACAACAACTATGTTTTCCACCCTGGACAACAACAAAGCAAAACAGGACAAAGCCAATGCTTTCTAAAGGTAATTTCATTATTTTAATGCACCACTGGAATTTCTTTAAACAGTATTAAATAGATGTGAACATAAGTCACTCCACAGCACAGATACTAGACAATGAAATAAAACACAGAGAACCTAATTATTATTCCCATAAAGCACTCCGTATCCATCTGTAAGACAGAACCAGATCTAATATTAAAATACAGTATTTGTGGGTGTTTTTGCTCTCTCAGGTACTAACCACACTATATTTAGGCCCACTGTTTCACTTCTCATTGTCTCATTTTTCTCTACTGCAACATGGGGATAAATATATTCAGAATCTATAGATTCCACTGGAACTAGTTTATGACTAGAATATTTAAGTTTTGCCATAAGACAAGTAGTAACTTTAATAAGAGTGACAGAGGAATACCAGGTCTTTATGGAACATTAATCAAGAGTATCTATAAATACTTCTGTACTGCAGAGCCATTGGATGCCATAAGAGACAACAGGTAAAGAGGTTATGAAACTGATTTTGAAAAAGGCTTCTCCACTCTAAGACCTGCAGGGCACCAGCACAATTTGGAAGGTGCCCTGTCCTTGGAAGGTATGTCATTAAGGCAGATGTGCTCTGATCTTACAAGTGTTCCCCCTCTGCAAACTGTTCTTTTCCACTCAGCAGGGACCAGGAGACACCTTCACAAGCTTTCTTTTTTTTAATGTTAATTCAGAATCAGTAACAGAAGCTGGGTTAGCAACCCTGGAGTGAGAACTCGTCTAATTTTCACAACACTGACAGGAAACAGGGTAACAAATGCTTTCTTATCCTACCCCAACTGGTGTGTTTCAAACACTACCAGCCAGGACGCCCCGCAGCTGGGTTATTCCAAGAGCTCATGTCGTCTTTGTCTGCTCATCCAATACTGGTGAGAATGACAATTAGTACCACAGCAGTTCATTAGGATCTAGGAATCCAGCCCCTCATTTCACAGGCAGGTCTGTGAATGGAGAAATCTCAGTGATGATAAAAAGAAGTTCAGCCATCTGCACAGCACAGGAAGCACCCGCCTGCCTTCTCCTGGGGGTCTGCCTAAGATTGACAGTTTCATAAATGATGAAAACTAAGTATTCACTGAGGTGCTGTTTCCATATCTGTCATGTAAAGACTGTCAGTCTGAGGAAGCAGATTTGGCATAGCGCAGGCATGGTAAAGACAATCCCTGCCCTGCTAGTCTAACTTTTTAAAAACATCAGCAGCTAAATGCAAGGTAGGACATTTAACTCCCAGCAGAAACAATTTTCATCCATTTAACAGGTATGATGCAAAATCATTGTACTCTATTTTTAGGTATTATATGGCTTTTTATAATTGCATAGTGGTTTTATAAGGTTCATTCCTGACTTAAATCCACAATGAACATTCAGCCAAATACAACACTGACATTTGATTTAACCTCAATTTCTTTAGTTTTATTAAAATGTAAATATTTACTTTATTGCATACCAAATTAGAACTAATATAGTCCATTAGCAAGTCAAATTTTGCCAATATCTTCAACAGAGCTCTGAGGAACAGATGCATAAATTACATTACCCGAAGCAGCTGAGAAGTACGCTGCTCTCAGGAGTACATTCCAGGCAACAGTTACTCATGTGCATTTTTTCTACATCTTCAGCCTTATTCTGCTGTTACTTGTGATATTCTGATACTGCAAGGACATATGTTTACAGATCCTGCGGAACAGTACTGGAAGAAGCTGAATTGTAAAGCAAGGTCATCTATTGCAGGGTGATACTCTGTTTGCCACTTTAACTACTGAATAAACATTTAAGAGATGAGATTAATAGCAAAATAGAGTTGATTAACCTGAAATAGTTTTATACATAAATATTTTCATGAGTAATAGTATTATGAATAACCATACATATCTCCATCCAAAGGATATTTCAATTGCCACCAGACAGTGCACTGGCAAATATTAACTTCATCCCTGGAGTAAAAGGCAGGTAAGGGCCAAACTATGGCTAAGTCTTAAGTGTGAACTCCTCACTCTTGCAATAGCTTTGTAACTCTTCCCCTCATGAGCTACCCCTGCTTTAAACACAAGTGCAGGCACAGCAGGATACAACTTTTCATTCTCCTTAGGTAAGCACACAGACATCCTCAGGTAATGACTGCTAAAAATACCAGTTGTTATGTTCTAACTTCTGAAAAGCGCTGAATTTGGGAACTTGTAGATTTGACTAAAAATAGTGCTGGCACAATGCACATCATAAAAGGAATGACAGAAGTGAATGGATTGCCTGCCAGAAATATTCTACTTCCTCTAAATTCTAAAGTCCTATCTTAAGTACTTTCTTTCCCAGATATGATACTCTATACAAGGAAAGGACAAAAGGGATTATGTTGGTTATTTTTATTGCAATAGTAGTACCTTTCTAGTAAATATGAACTCAATATATTCACAGTAAAATAAGAAGTGCGAGGAAGAAATGTACTACCTCCAGTGAAGCAATATTTACGGGATTATTTGTGCAGAAACTGTAAATACTGCTGGCTCTTTGGTCCCAGTTCCACTGTCAGCTCTGCAAAACAGCTACTGTGCCAGGTTCTACTCTTTGTGATGAAACTAAAACTATGTGGGTACCCAAGAGACTAATTGAAGAGGGCACACCCCCATTTTATCCCATTCCACACTTCATAGATAATAAATGCAACAGAAGAGTAGGCAGAAAAGGCAGGAAAGGAAAGAGAAGCTTTTAGACACTCTGCACTGAGTTTCCTATCAGAGGGCAAAAAAGGAAAATACAACTTGGCAATCATGGTATGGAAGGACTATGTTCTGTCCATACTGCAAATGAACTGCAAGATTCAGGGAAAACAATTATGTCCCCCATGTTTCCGGACGCAAACAAACCTCTATGCAGTGTGATTCACTGTTAGTTTAACTCCCTCCTCTTTCAGGCAGAAAAACAATTAAACCAACACAGAGCTACTAAAAATATACAATACTTCAGTTAAAAATACTTTGTTTTTCTTGAATCCTCACTTCCCTGTCAAGCCACATTCTTCTTTCTTTTACTTGTGCAACATACAGACAGCTCTGCTGTTTACGCAAACAGCATATTCACTGTTCTCATATCTCATGCCTCTTTGACTAACAAGAGATGCGGTACTAAAATTGGCTAAAAAAACCTCATTCGTAAGTCAGGATTTCCGTAAACTAAAATTGTGTATTAACACATTTTTTAGCTAACTTCGAATTTTATCTTTGGAGTGTAAAGTTCTCATTTCTAATATAAAAAAACCCTTGTCAGAGCCACTGTGAAGGGCAGAAGAAAGTTAGCTTTGTCATCCAATAGCTTTTTAGCAATTTTCAAGTAAGTACTGAAATACACATCTACCAATTTTGTTTCTCACATATGCATTCAGAATCTAAGGTACTTTAAAAAGGCCTAATCACTTCAAGCAAAAGAGAACTTCAAACAAAAGAGAACTTAAATGAATTTAGTTTTCTGAAAGATACTATAATTACAGTCCAAGATCAGTTCAAGTCCTGACAGAATGCATGCAGCATGGCAAACTTACATTCTACAAAACATACAATCCCACAGAATGCTTTAGAAACAGCAACATCCTTTATTCCGATGGCTGCATGAAAACTCTAGACTTTCCTCTGAGACAGCTTAGGAGCTAATTACATGTGCATATGTATATCAGGGGGGTATAGCTCATACTCATTATAATGTTGACAAAGGTCTCTTTCATCTTATTGTCTATGGTTATTAGGATTTCTGCAGAGCAAGCATCACAAGACTCTAAGCATACCACACAAGATAATTTTACTCCCAGTGATCATCAATTGGACTATAGTAGTTTAAACCTCTCTCCAGACTGGGCTGGATTTGAACAGCTGCTGTAAGATTAAAGACTACATGCAAGTATTAACTCAATGAACCATCAGAGCCTTCAAACAGCAAACACATTATTGGCTTCAATTAAAAAGAAAAGATTCAAACTATGCTTGCTAGCAAGAAAACTCTCTGGAAACAAGACTTCTATCATCAGATCAGCTGTACAACTTTTCCTTTCCTGCTGCATATGTGTCTTATGAATGTATACAAATACTCTTCATACTATTACGATGTGGGCTTTGTAGCACCTGGCACAGTAAGGCTTCTATCCTTTATCTGAGTCTGGAAGCACTGCTTAACACAAACACTAATGAAAACATAACAGAAAAGGAGAGCCAAGTCTTGCTGAAAGGAATCTCTGGATGGAGCACAACAGAGCATTTAAACGATCAAAGTATCCATCTAAGGAAATAAAGAATGCAATTAAAAGAGGGGTAAAACAGAAGACGGAAGAATATCCACCTAAAGACAACAAATGCAGATTTGCTCCCGTATTATACTTTTCTTTCCGAAAGAAAACTAACAGAACAACCTGAAACAACCTTTTTGAATTTACCACAAAGTTTAATATCATAGAATCACAGAATAGATGATAATGTTAATTTAGAGTATCTGTGGTCCAAATAACAGATTGAATGTTTAAATGTGTACAAAAAGGATTTCTGAACAATCGTCTCATATTCATATTATCAGGCCAATTAATAGAAAGTTCAGATCTTAATAAAACTATCAATGTGATCAGATCAAAATGTACCCCAGCTTCATGAAAATACGTACAAGTCACCTTCCTTTATGACACAGTCCTTGGCCAGTAATGGCTAAAAACAAGGGGAAGAAAATTATTTTCCAGGACTAAAGCATTACTAGAGCAAGTGAAGCGCTATGAAAGCATGTGCTGAATTGTCTAATCAACAACTTCTGAGTTTCACTGGGAATTCCTACACAAATTCAATCATATTTGGTCCGAACTACCACAATGCACTGCACAGTTCTTACCTAAATGTCTAAATTATAACAAAATCAAAGTCAAATCTAAGTCCAGGCCTATTCCACATGGGTTTATGCTAGAATATCAACACGTTTCTCATCTCAGAGCAATAAGCAGAGATTGCTCCAACCTGCCAATGTTAAGGAAAAACTGAGCAAGCCCACAGAGGGCTATCACAGTCACTTCTGTGGTTATTTGATCTTAGAGATGAATGATAAGCATGAATACCAAACTTGAACCCTTCCTAAATCCAGGGATGTTCAGAGAGCTTTTCGATATAAACCAGCTATTGCACTGAGTCCCAGGGAGATACCGAACAACTACCTGGGTACCTGCCGTATGTTTTCTACACACAATTCTATAGTCATTCTTCAGCAGTTACCCACATTATCTCTTCATGAAGTTTTATGCCCCTAGTCACTTAGTAGGAAGGGTCTCCTGACAGATTTGCTGCTGCCCAGATAATTAGTCAAAACTTAGCAGTTTCATTGTACTGAAGAGGTATGAAAAGAGAGAGCATTAGATACAACAAGAAATACAATGTGTACTGAGAAACCAGTACACATTGATGAACTCTTTGGTCTCTAATGAGAGTGGACAAAGTTCATGTGCTCCATCACTGTAACAGTCCACTGTTAAAGGGAAAAACACCACACAGCGCTATTTTTCAACCCCTATGTGATCTTTGTTACAGCAGCAGCTTATCAGAACTCTGGAAACAGCAGCTTCTTTGTCCTGCAAAGCAGAATACCATGGCTACTCCCACAGTCAAAAAAATACCTGATGACTAGACTAAAAATTCTGATTTCTTCTGAGATGACACAAGATACACATCACTTTAAAAATTTACTGTGATTATACATCACATTTGCTAAATTTGCTTATATAACCCTACATTAAGTGTTTTAATGAACCATGCTATAGGCTTACAGTAGTACTCTGCTAAAGACTATCAGCCTGCAGACTGGCTAAAAGAATGTCACACATCTATAAATCCCTAAACCCACAACGAAGCGACCAATTGACATATCAAGAAAATCACTTAAAATCTGTCACATTCTCAAGCTTCCCAGTGACTGTGAGGCAGAACAACGGAAGGAGCAATTATTGTAATAACCAACAAATTTATCAAGAAGAATAGACTATGAAGAGTTAATTGAGATCATCTAGACAACTGACACTTTGCAAAGGGGTATGTCCACTGTATCTGCTGCATGAAGAGAATGGCAGGAGGTACCAGTAGGCGAAGGTCTGGAACCTAACAAGGTCCAAGTACAAAAATTATTTCATAGAGCAATTGCCCTAGTGCACACTGCTTAATCTCTTCCATCCTAAATCTGCAGGAAAAAAACATGTCAGCTGAACAAGCATAAACAAGGACAGATAGGGCTACCTTTTAAAAATGCTGATTTTCCACTATATGTATCTACATGCGAAGCAGAAGAACCACCACACTCAGAAAATACTGTTTTCATCCACTATTAAGGAAAAGCTCAAAAGCTAACTTGTTCCCTGTTACCTGATCCAATGAGCTTCACTGAACCTATCACCGGTATTTTTCAAGCTCTGAGTACATGCATTCAACACTGATAAATAGGCATGACACAGACACAGGACCAAGCCTTACCTTCTCCCTTGGAACGCTCCATCTAACAGTTAACCTGTGGTGTTATCCCACAACTCTTTAAGCTTCCAATTACTTGCACCTCTGAATTACTTTCATACATGTAATTAATTCTGAGGTTTTTTACAGAACATTTAGATATGGAAACACACCAAAACAAAACTGCACACAGACATTCTGATGTCTGGAATTATGTATTATGCTCACCAGGGTTTCACATTTTATTTACACAATCTCAGTCTAAATGAAATGCCTTCTATAACTGCACTCTTTTTGGTTACTTACCAAAACCTATAAAGAGAGTAAAGTACAACTATGGGGTGTATTAGGGTATATACGATGGAATACACATTTTAAAAAATACATTTTATTTTTGCGGAGTAGTAAACCCCACAACAGAATCTGGTAAACCCCAGAACTATTGAACATAGAATGATTTTTCACCACTACTACCAGAGATCCAGCTCCACTGGAAACACAATGACAGAAGTACTAGAACAGACCAAGCACTGGCAACCCCCAACCTCTTACCTAAAACATTACCACGTGCTTCAAAAAAGATCAGGTGAGGAGGTTTTGTTGTGTGCTAAACACCCTAGCACCATCTACTATTGCTGTTGCTACTGCTAGTACTGGGGTGCTGAAGTGGCTATGTTTGGTTGTTCAAGAGCTATTCCTGAAGGGCTTTTTGTCTATGTATTTGCATTTCTCAAGACAGTTCAAATTCATCTGGAGCATCTTTGCTATTAGTGTCACCTTGCCCGTGGTTAGATTTCTTGCTGCATTTGCTCTCTTCCAATCATCCCTTCAGGACTTGCAAAAAAACCAAACCAAACCAAACCCAAAACCTAAAATACCCCAAATAAAATCAAGATAAAAGGACTGAGCTCTGGCACAGTATTTTCTTACATTTCCAGTTTTACAAGTTTTATGCCTATCTTAACCAAAAGGCTCCATTATAGTAGGAAACCAAGTAGAAGCCTGTCTTATCTACTTAATTCCCTTCCCAGGTAACTTCCAGTTCTGCATTTCACAAATCACACATACTTCAGCTTTACGGAGTTTAAAAACAAATATTTGCTGATAATTTGAGAAAGGTCACATATTGTTCAGCAGTGTTTGGCAGGAGCACACTGAAGTCTGAAATATGTTCACTGAGCAAAAAGCAAGTTCAATCAACTCTCCTCCTTAGTAAATATTTATCAAAGTAATTGCAAAAATGACAATACATAAGTACAACTTAATTTAAATTTCCTCAGAGGTAAAGTAATAATATTACAATGGTTGATTAATGAAATAGATGGTGTTTTAACCGAGGACATTCCTAATTGTCTTTAGTGCTAAAGTAATTATATCCAACAGGAATCAATCAGGCAGTAGATGTTTTGAAATACAAATGCAATTCTGTAATACTGCCATCATCATTAACTGAGTGTATTTTAATAACCACATCAAAATATATGATCACAAAAGTCACAGTAGATCTGTATGGCACACCTCACCTACCCCATTCCTCAGCAGGGCTAATGAGCTCGAGAAGCCTGTACTGCTTGCAGTAGCTTAAGACAGCTCATTCACACCTAGCTTGTGTTTGCACAGCATTGTAGTGCCACATAATCGTATCCCAAGAAATAATGGCAATTTAGCAAAAAAAGATAACATAGACACAGACTCCACAGCATTACCTGTATTACCGTATGCCCTACGTGAATCACCTAACACTTCTATGACACACCATTGTCCACGCAATGGAATATTCAACATGCAAACACAGACCTATACTATAAATCCCCCCAAAACATCACTGAATAAAATGCGATACCTGCATCCTTCAAGAGCCTCACTTTGTGCTGGCTTCAAAAAAGAAGTCCTTCCTCTCAGTTACTTCAAGGATAGAAGAGATTTGACCATGGCTATACAAAGTTCATAGTTTCTTCATATATAATCCATCATTCTCCAGTAAGCAGAAAGTTTAGGCTATCTAAGTCTAATTCTGCAGAACCATAAAAACATGGGCCCATGTGGACATACATGTATCCATGCCAACACCACATATAACAGCTTCACATGATTCCTACTTTTTTTAATCACACAGAAATATTTCCCCCACACCAAACGATAGAATATGCCTGGCTGCAGAACAAGTACATCCTCTATTTTATTTCTGGAAATGTAAATAAGTTATATAAGGTCTGATGACATATCACATACCTGGTCAGTTTGTTCCTAATCTTCTCCAAGGATTTTGGAGATATAAACCATAAATCCATCCTTAAGAAACACTCTGCCCACTGGCAAAGACTTCTATGACATAG
The DNA here is from genome assembly GCA_024733675.1 of Psilopsiagon aymara. Taxonomy (NCBI): domain Eukaryota; kingdom Metazoa; phylum Chordata; class Aves; order Psittaciformes; family Psittacidae; genus Psilopsiagon; species Psilopsiagon aymara. The sequence continues at coordinate 24,329 of JANRGW010041590.1, read as the reverse complement.
CAAGGTCAGATTTCTATGACATATTGTATATCCATTTCATAATTTCCAAGAACTCCTTCTAAAACCAGCATATAATGAAACTTTGTATGGGCATATTTTTATAGACCACCTATAACATCTTTAAAAAGCAGATTCACAGCAGAACTTCAGCATTAAGTTCTAATGTCATAAACAGCAAAATATCACTGTTTCCAAACCTCTTTAAAAGAATTTTAAGAGAAAGGAAAACAGGTATGTTGCTGTTTCATAGAAACAGACCTAAAGCCACAGAATGTTATAATGAGGGATATATTTAGTGCTTGCTGAAAGCATCATAGCTGCTATTTTCTTGAATCTGTATAGCTGGAACTCAGTTCTCTACTGTTTTTCCAGAATTTTCCCCCAGCAAATCCTTTATACTACATAAACTAGAGCTATTTTTAGTGACTGTCAGCTTTGAAGACTACAAATCTCTGTAATTATTGCACCTTCTTCTTCTTGCATATAATCTCTCAATTAAAACAAATGTGTCCCAAAAAAAACTTTGAAGAGGCTGAATCAACAAACTGCTTAAGTGAAAGAGAAGCAAGCCAATCCCTTACGAATACAGAGTCTATAATTAGCCAAAATGCTGTTCACAGTGAGGCTGAGGCTCAATGAAAATTAAACACTGATGCAGGCAAGGCATTCCCATGGGGCTCACATTTATTAGTACATTACCCCTCACCAGTTGCTTTATGCCAAAGTAACTGGGACACTGCTTAAAGTTGGCTGGGTGCCTATTTGATAAAACAGAAAGCTATTGGTGATATTTTCTCTTGATCATGCCCCTATTGTCATAAACAGGCCTCTAACAGTCACATGCTCACAATGGTGCCAAACAGGAATGACTCCAGTTCTGATGGATCAGAGAATGACACTTTCTAGGTTCTGAATACAGACACAGCTATGCCTTTGAAAAGGTTTCCAAACCAATACAACCTAGCACTTGCTTTCCCAAAACCTCTAAGGATGAGGCAGGCCATCAGTTTCCTAAAACCACATCTGAACTTAGTTCTGAGCTTGATTAGGATGCAGTCAGCAGTCCACAAGGTAATGATAACCTTTTTAAGCAAAAATACAAAATAATTTAGGTGGCTTCATTACTACTCTGCAGAAGGCAATTTACAGAAACATGAATATAGAGAATAAAATAGTTTGGAACTATGACTATTTCAACTTCGACAGAAGAGAGACAGAACAATGAAAGTTTATGGAAACCCTCTGTCAAGCTACAGATGAGTAACACATGAATGTATCAACCCTACAAGGTATAAGCTCCTTCAAACCCTCAGAAACTGAGGCACTCTTGTGTAAAGTTAAATAGCATATCAACTTTCCTAGTAAGCCAATTAAAACCCTTGAACATTAAATATGTAGCTAATAAAATGCTTAAGTTATAAATAGTAAGCCACAGTTAAACAAAAAAAAAAAAAGAGGGGTATTTCTGAAACCTGTACTAAACCAATATCAATTGATAAGGCTATAAAAGCACCTCAAGCTGCAACTGCAAAATGATTCACTGCCTTCAAAAAGCATGGTCCAAAATGAATGGGCTGATGTCCTGAAGTTTCTATTCTTATCCAGAAATCCTCTGTTAACCTTTCATAATTTGTCTTGCTCTGTTCTTACAAGATCACCCCGATTCCCACTTCTGCAGCAGAATCCACCCTCTCATCAATGGAGCGTGAGGATCATTCAAAGAGAAAATGAATGTCACCACTGAATGGCTTTAATTCTCATGAACTTCACAAATCCTAGGCCAGTTTATACTCACCTTTCTCAGGAGGAAACAAATACGCTCAATATTTCTCAGCCGCTCTCTCTGTCAAAAAAGTGCAAGAAAAGGAGGAGATTCTCTTGTGTTCTCAATTACAATGGGTCAAGATCATAATTAATGGCTGCAGGGAAGCAATTACTCTGAAACATTAGCATTTGCTTCTTACCTACTGCTTCAAAGCCAAATGATTTACCATTTCAAAGTCATGTTTTCATCTGTTACTGGATGTAACAATATAAACTGGGGATTCAAGTCCATGTTAAGCCTTGAGCCAGAGGCTGTAATTTCTTTTTAAGTCACTATCCAATGGTGCCCATCTACACCACAGAGACCTCCTCTGGCATTTTAGTGTACCCAGCCTCTGGCTTCAAGGTAATTCTGAACGGGAAAAACAAGTACCAAGGTAGTATGGCAGTCCTTCTATCACTAAGGGAGTGTCTGAATTTAACCCATTAGTGAAGAATACCTGAAATTTCCTAGAAAGGCCACTTTAAACAACGGATGCATTCATAAATCTTCTAAGTCACTGTAGTAAAGCACTATGACTCAAAATGCTCTAAGCTTGATTCACAGAAAGAAGTCAAAGGCAGGTTTTCTTTTAAATGGCTCAAAATGAGGAATTCACTAGTAAAATCAGATTTCATTCTGCATAACCCATCACTGGAGTTACTGTGAAAAATTCTCCTGTTAGTTTTCTGAGGACAAAAAAGCCCATTCTGCCTTCTGCAGCGTAACCATCTGGTAATATTTTCATTTAGACATGGAAAAAAATATTCTGCACAATGACTCTTTATAAGCAGGTAATGTAAAATACCAATGTGAGAAAGCCAAGTCTCCTAAGCTTTTTACTTTACAAATGTTTTAAATTTGCTCTAAGTTGGAGTTTTATTTCTATTTTCCAAAGAAATGTCTCTTTTCCTTTCCTATCCCCAAATTTAAGCCATTAAAAAAAAAATAAAACCAGTATAATTTTGGAAAGACAATGAAACAGTGGCAGCTTGACAGGCACCAGACAAATATTGTGCCTTTCTCTGAATCTAAAAGAGACTCAGAAATTTTAGACTTAGGGTTACAAACATACGAACAGACTTGTGTGGATGCGCCTGTGAAGCTGCAGAAAACTTCTTGCCTTTAGTAGGAGGTAAGTGGAGAAGGAAAGATAATTCTCTCACTTTCCTTTAGAAGATGGATGCCTAACTGCAGCTGGCCTTGGAGAAGTAGGAAGTCTATCTTTGAACCTTAGGTAAGAGAGTGTGAATTAGGAAATCTGAATTAAATTCTCAATACTGCCATTGGTTTTGCCTCTAATTTCTCCATAATTGAGGCTTCTGTTGCCTAAAAGACTGTCATGAAAATGTTGTGGAAGATACATGAGTAAACAACAGACATACTTACAGTGTACTGAAGAAAAACTACCCCACCAAATAAACGGAACATGGACATGAGCAACTATGCACAGGGAAAAAGGAAAATATATCTTTGATCAAGTGCAAGCAATACCTGCCAAAAGTCTTCCTTTCATGTCAATATAAAAGTCATTAATATGCATACTGTGCATAAGAAAGCAATCTGAGATTATTGTTATCACAGCAAGTTTCATAGAAGAGAGTCAAATACGTCAGCTGATCACTGAACACTTTCCTGTGTTTACTGGAATCTCAATGATAAACGTTTTGCTCACATCACTAATATGACTGAAACAGATTTGTTATTATTTCTTTACCCTGGAGACCCATTCTATTAATATTTTGAAATAAGAGAAAATTATCTCCAAGAAACATCTTACAAATTTTAGGAAGAGAACCAATTACTGTAGTTTGGTACATAAACCTTTTTCCTGTGTGCAGTTCTCAAGATGGGAAATGAAACCCAGATAATGTGAATTCAAAACCAGATTACTTCCAATTAAGTCCTCTATACAATTTTTTCATATAATTTATTTATTCTGCTCTCATTCTTTGCTTGTTAGTGAACTGTAGACAAGTCTTTTAAATCAAAGATTTTGTAAATATCATGATAAAAACCATCAGTTGTCTAAAGAGTACCACAAATCCTCTGCTGAGTTATGAAACAAGGTTAAATGGCAAAGTAGTAGCTACTGAATTTGGCTGTCATTTGCAGTAAATTAAATATCTTGGTGGTCTGTAGAGATCAAATTCAGCACCTGTCATAATCACTGTAATTCCCACCGAGATGTCAGAGCCAAGTTCTGCTCTCAGTGATGGCAGTACAGATTTTATGCATGTTTAATTGTACTCAGCTAAAATCACTCTAGATTGCAGCTTTAATTAACAGAAATTTTTTCATATGCTTAAATCTGGGGTATATTTTGGTTCATTAGGTAAAACTGAATTTATAGCCCCGGGGTGATATTCAACCTTTTCCATAGCAGATGCAGCAAGTGTTATTTACTCTTAAAGCAGAGAATTTAGAATCTGCTACAGGAGAGAGAGGTCTAGGAATGTGCTTCCTATCAAATTCCTTTAAGCTTTTGACTCATTGATACAGACAGTATGGGAAAAGGTGGTCATCCCATGCTAGAACAGAGAAAGCAAATGACTTCAAAACGGAAAAGTACCACAGAATGAAAAGATAAAAAGAAGGCACTAGCATCACATATATCCTTTAGATTTGAACTTCCAAATTATTTTCCTGCCACTTTGAGCAAAAAGGAAAGCTATCAGCATAGAGAGTTGCCATCTGGTTTCCTAAGACTGGCCCAGTCAATTGATTTTCCAACCTACACTTGGCTTCACAACAAACCGTATGTTCATTTCCATGCATACTTTCACTGACAGCTCAGTGCATCTCCCTTTGTTTAAACAACAGCCACTGGTTGTACTCACCGCATGGACTGGGTTGCACTGGTCTATAGGGTTTTTGAAGTCTGTCCGGAGTTCATCAAAGGCGATTATCTGAAAAACAGTTTTTCAAGTATTATAACGAATGCTCAAACACTTCTTTTTCCTTTAGGGACTAGTTAGACGCATTGTCTCCCTTCCTCTCTTTCCAGAGAACATACTGGAAAGTAGCTTCCCCAACAAGCTCCTCTCAGAAATAACTAGTTAAAACACAGGATACTCCTACATATGGCACATGGAATCCACACTAACACTGTAAAATCATACCTGCAGCCTTTCCAGCATCGTTGCTTTCCAGATTTCTTCCCTCACATCAACTAGAACTCTTTTCTCAAACTTTCAAATAAACTATTCTACAAATGAATACTTCTCCAGACTTGATGGAAAATGTCATTAGTTGTCTAAAACACAGAGATGGCTCAGGAAGTGCTATTCTGGGTTTAATACATAATAAACAACAGCCCCTTCATTACTTGTTAAACATACTTCAGATAATAAATCTAAATTAGTATCAATTTAATTATTATTAGGCTGCTATTCGTTAACAAGCACTCTCCTCAACAGGTAAACCACTCCACAGGAAAACATGTCCTTCCTAAATCCTGCAGGTTTTAGAATCCTACTTCAGACCTCACTGATGGAGAGACAGACGTCCTTTGCTCATGTCCTTTAGTTTTCTCCATTGACTGATGGATTGAGACATGCTGGTAATTGCTGCCTGCTTTTAAAGTGCAGCAGATAAAAGTGCCCATAAAAAATAATAACATTTGATAATGTTTTTTTGGAAGAAAACAGCTGTGATAACTCTTGGCATATTTCATTCAGAGATCTCAAAGCAAAATCTTAATGTTATGCTTGTATTCTAGTAATACCTTTTCTTCTGCTTGCTCCACCCAAAGAATGAAAGCTCACTATGACAGGCACCACATAAAGAGATGTTAGAACAGTGATTCCTTTTTAGACAATTCACAACCCAGCAAAGTATTTGTTCTCAATTAAAAAAAAAAAAAAAGATGAAGTACAAGGTAGCAGTTGTTATTAATAACAACTGCTCCATGACATGTTACAGCATGCCTGTTGCCTAGCTGTCCAAAAAATACCCAACTGGGTATCAACACAGACATGCTGCATAGGTAAAGCATGCTCATTTTACAGATACAGAATGCAGGAGCAGAAAGCCTATCCATGATTCATATAATAATCTGGTGAGAGGCTTGAGAATAAAACCTGGCACTACAATCCACAACTCTAAGCATCACTCTGCATCCAACAAGAATGCTGCCTTCATCACACTGAAGCACGTTTAAAAATCAGAAGTGTGGCATTTTACAAAAGCACTCTACAGAAATGAATTTATGCAACTATGGCAAGTCAAAGTGCCAGAATAAACCACAAAGGGAACCATAAAATGTGATTAAAAGTGAAGCACTTCTTGCTATGGATGCACTACCTCTACAAGTTAGGAATTAGATCTGCAACAGATGTTCAGACTAAGATAAAACAGCAAATAACAGAAACTGTGAGACAGTTGGAGTACAATTGTGAAGAGTAAGGCTCATGACACCTCTATTTAATACCTTTTTACTGGGCCTTCATAGGCTCAAGCTGGGCCAACTGTTGAGGATAACACGCATTTGAGTCAGATGCACGTAATTCTATTTGTAATTGGGCATCAAGATCAGCACTGACAGCAAGGGAGAAGGATGGACCTGCAACAGGTAAGAGAGCTGCCTCTGTTCCTAGCTCTGCCACTGATTTACTTACAGATCCTGTGCAAATCCCTTGAATTCCTTTCGCTTCACTTACACACATAGCTTTAAGATACAAAACTGTTAGGAGCTTTGAGTGATGACTATTTGTAATAACGTACAGCGGTCACAGCTTTTCCTTCTGTTGTAAATGTAGAGATGAGCTGAAACATGCTGCACTCTCCTTTTTTGTAGTCAGGAAGAGCAACTAGGAGTTTGAAATAATAATGAAATGAAAGCCAATACAAGATCCAGCTTGTGAGGGAAGACTTGTCTGAGACAACAAGATGGGGAGCCCAAACGTTGAAATCCAAAGACGGATCCCCTTCAACAAGTCCAGAAAAGCCTCGGAAGATTCACTGAATGCTGACAGGATGATAAACCTGAAGCGTGTTTAGACAAAGAGCTAGGTTGCTCTGAAAGACAGAATCATTAAGGCAGCACTCTGTTGAGCTAGCCTTAATTAGTGCAGCTAAGTCCTGAAGAAATCCTAAATGGCAGCTTGGGAAAGAGATTAGACTCAAACTACATATTTACATTTCCCAATTTTTTTGCTTTCTCTTTTTTTGTGAGCATTCCCAACTTAGTAGTCAAAACCCTGCTCTGTATTTGCTGGCATGCAGTTTATTTTATGCTATACTTGCATTATATCTAAGCACGCTGAAATAAATACGACAGTATTAAGCATATTATATTCATGTAAATGCAAATACTGTACCAGTAAGTATAAACACTAGTTTCATAGACAAACCTTTGGGGATGCCTGCAAATTATGACAACGCTAAGAGACATTCCCACTATACCTGCAAGAAACAGACTGGTATGTGGTATCAAGCATACAGGACTGCAAGAAACCTTCTTGATTAGAAGTTTCAGTGCCTCTGGAAGGAGTCTGACAGAAATAAATCCTCCTCAGTTCTTAATATATTATTTCATAAAAGTTCCATAAGGGTTTATGTGTTGTTAAATCTACAGGAATAGAAATCTAGTGACGACATGAAGGTATCTATTGTCACTTATGAAAAAGTGCATTCCTATTTCTCAGTCACAGTGTAAAGCTTTAAAGGGTAACATTAAGCAGGCCCACAATTAAAAGGAATGTAAAGAAACACACAAAGTTGGGGGGCATGTTTTATTGTGAGGTATTTTTTGAATTTCGTTCTGGTTTTTATTTTCTTAGTCTCACAATGTTGAGTGTCCTAATTCTAAAGCTGCAACTGAGAAAGATATAGCTTCTTAAGATTGGCAGTTGCTGACAATACAATACATAACTGTGTAACAAACTATACTGTACTACTGAAAATCAGGTTGGGTTGTGCTGCAGTGTGGCTTACATCATTAATTAGGAAGCATCTTCCACTTTCAATTACAACCAGCCTTCTGCAGCAGTTAATGGCTTACAGCTGGCCAGAGTTGTCATTTTCCCCTACAAAACCCAAAAAATTACTTGCCTCCATCGAGTATTTCATAATGCTTTCACAGGAGGTGCAGTGCTCTGGCTGTACCCTGGAGAAATGATCTTTTGCCTGTTTCCATTTCAGCTGGATGCAATATTGCTACCTGCTTCCCACACATCAGCAGCTCAGAGCTGCTGAATGCCCTGGGATGCCGTTCAGGTACGCCCAAGGTCTGTTTCACCTCTGAAACAGCCACACTTGTCAGCATCTTGACAGAGCAGTTAATTCGGACACAATATAACAGATCCCAGTCAAAGCACTTCACTATAGGAGCTACTTATCCACCTAATAAAACTAAAGGTTTATAAAAACACTGTTTGCATTCCCTGGTGATTCACCTCCATAGCTGAATGTATTTTATAAATCATTCAATATATTTTAGTTACCTAATTCGATCCAGGATGGCAATTAAGACTACAAAACATACATAGGCACAGACATCAGCGACCTCATCTTTCCAGAGGCCACACAATAGAGTGACTGTTCCAAAGAAAAATTACTAGCCTCTAGTCACAAAGCTAAACAGACAGCATTTGGAAGCATGTGCCAGGGACTGATCTTAAACAGAGAAGAAACTTATTTCTGTTAGTAAATATTAACATTATACACAGCTTCACTGAAAGAGAATAAGAACCATTTGTTATTTGGAATCATAGAATAGTTAGGACTGGAAAGGACCTTAAGATTATCTAGTTCCAACCTCCCCTGCCATGGGCAGAGAAACCTCACACTAAACCATATCCCCCAAGGCTCTGTCCAACCTGGCCCTGAACACCGCCAGGGATGGAGCATTCACAGCTTCCTTGGGCAACCCATTCCATTGCCTCACAGTGAAGCACTTCTTTCTTATATCTAACCTAAACTCCTCCAGTTGAAGTTTGAACCCGTTACCCCTTGTCCCTAATGAAGAGTCCCTCCGCAGCATCCCTATAGGCCACCTTCGGATACTGGAAGACTGCTACGAGGTCTCCACTTCTCCAGACTGAACAGCCCCAACTTTTTCAGCTTGTCTTCATACAGGAGGTGTTCCAGCCCCCTGATCATCCTCATGGGCCTCCTCTGGACTTGTTCCACCAGTTCCATGTCCATTTTGATGTTGAGGACACCAGAACTGTACGCAATAATCCAAGTGAGGTCTCATGAAAGCAGGGTAGGGGGACAGGATCACCCCTTTTGACCTGCTGGTCACGCTCCTTTTCATGCAGCCCAGCATACAGTTGGCTTTCAGGGCTGCGCGTGCATTTATTTAGGACTACAAGAAATAAAAACACCAAGTTCTCTATTTGCAAAGCTATATCAGAAAGACAAAAAAAAAAGAGGCAACAGGTTGAGCAATATTTATGATTACTGCAGAATGTGGCCAAGGATTGACAGGGCCATGGATGTTGAACTACCTTCTGACTTACGGAGCTTTCCCTGTGATTCCACATTGCAAAACATTGCAGGAAGTTTGTTCTGTCACTGTGCTAGCCATACTTTTGTCTGTTTATAGAAGTGCACTTGTGGGTGTAATCCACCTAATAAAACTAAAGGTTGATAAAAACACTGTTTGCATTCCCTGATGATTCACACCATCTGCAAGTCTCAAAACTCCAAGCGTAAGTCAGCTAGCAGCTTGCCCCAGTTTCAGCACATACCAAACAGATGAGATTGTGATAACAACACATTTCAGTACAGCTATAATTGCAATTATATCTATAAAATTAATTTTCATTACCTGCACTCTCTGATCATCTTTCCAGACAATAACAGCTTTGAATAACGAAATGTTCACAAGATTGAACCTGAATTTTGTTTTTTTTTCCTATGCTTATGCATCCATCAAACTGAAAAATTTCACCTATTAATGGTGGAGATGAATTATGATCTCTCATTTTCAGGGGAGACACTGTTTTTGAAATCACTGAGCTCTCACAAATATATTTTAATTAACAATATTATGTTTTAGGGTGGTAGTGGAGTGGGTGTGAATTCAGTGATATCCAAAGAAATTGGATATCTCTGCTTATTGGCATCTCAGAAAAAAACAAGATAAAACAGAACTTGTTGACAACCACACAAACCACATTATAGAACAGTAACACTCAACATATGTTTCCTTGCTACCTCACTGTCAATGCACCACAACCACATCTTGAAAAAACTGTCTTTAATGGTTCATTTAAACAATTTATCTACCCCTCCACACTCATAGGCAACTTTTACAACACCCATACCAGCAGTTCATACACTGTCTGCAAGTCAGCATGTGGACAGAAAGCTGGACAAGGTTAGGAACATTCCGTGCTCCTAAACTTCATGCCTGTCCATCAACAGCTACATATAGACATATTTACTACGTTTGGGAAAGTGTTGAACATATATGATGGTTGAACCATATTGATGGAAGGTGAGCAAGTGTTAAATTCTATTGAGCAGAAGCAGCAACTAATAAAATGTAAGAGCGAGGGTCAGTCAGGTAAGAATGCCCAAGAATCTGAATGGAAGATAAATCACTGCCTTGACACGATGGAGTAAGGGGAGCCCACAGAGAGATGCAGAGAACAGTGACACTGACAAAGTGACAGACTGAGAACAATTTTTGCTACCCAATTCTTATTGATGTGAAATGTGTGTGCATAAGAAATTTAGCTATGTGGCCAGTGAATATTTGTTCAAGATGGTGGTTCCTCTTCCAGCTGAACTGATGTGGCTCATGATACCAAGCATGAAAGATTATTTTTCATTGTATGAATAGATGGGCAACCTGCTTCAGAAGCCAGAGAATTTCACCCCTTTTGTCATATTTTATACCTCATTTATATCCTTTTGTTAAACATCTCCTATTTAAAAAGGCTTAAAACTTGGTTTTCATCATACCTGTCATGTAACTCAATAGTTTCCCAGGCCCGTGTGTCTGAAATGCTGGTTTTGATGAGAACTTTATAGCCAAATGAAGTGCAGAGAGGAAAGTGACATGAAAGGTATTCCTCTCTTCCCTATCTCTTCCCAGTGTATCTACTTTTCTGACTCTTACACTTACTAATTCTCCACAAAACAATAACAACGAACCATGCCCTGAAGTTATAAACCTCCCATCAAGGCAATGAAGGTCTTAAACAAATGCAAGGAAAATATAACTTTCAGTTTTTATACAAGGGGAAAAAATGAAACTCAGAGAAATTAAATTATTTACAGAATTGGAGGCAAAAGAACCAAAGCTTCCAGATTGCTGCACCATATCAAATATTAGGGGAAACAAAAGGATACTGTCAACAGACTTTGAATATATGAGAAGTGAAACTATGCATTTCTTTCTGATTATTGCACTGTTTGTTCATCATCTCCACAGGAGAGCATTGCTTTTAGCAGTGCCTTTTTGGATTAAGACTGCAAATATTTTTAAATCATTCAAGGGAAGAAATTTGTTCTGTTTGTCAGATTTCACACTAACAATGGTATGCCATTTGCCCGATCTACTTAACTGGAATTCCATATGCTGCCACCATTGAACAACTCTCCACACAGAAATGCAAACACATTGCTAAAGGAAACAAAGCTCTTATGGCTCCATTTAAGGAGGCACAAACATATACCTAAGCACCTATTTTTCATCTTTTTAATAAAGTTCATTTGTCTGTAAGAGGATATTACATTTAGGCCAACACAATTTAAACTTTTTAGGCTCTAACTGGAAGCTTAGGCTAACTTAACAGTCACAAAAACCTTACTGCAATGTTCAAGGCCAGGTTGGATGGGGCTTGGAGCACTCTGGCCTAGTGGAAGGTGTGCCTGCTCATGGCAAGGGGTTGAAACTGATGAGCTTTAAGGTCCCTTCCAAACCCAAACCATTCTGTGATTCTATGAAGTATTTAAGTCAGATCCTAAGCCTTTTCCAACAGAAACTCCAATACTCAAAATTAAAATGACAATCTCCATTCTGCAAACAAGATTCAAAAAGCTTTCCAATCTACCTATGGAAATGTGGAGATATAATTATACCACTGTAAGTAAATATTGATGAAAATCCAAATCTGAGCCTTTAGGAAAGCTCTCTTGCTTGGAGCACACACACACAAACATATACAATGCATTGGTTTAGTTACACCATTTTATTCCCCTGCATAAGTAAAAAATATACAAATCAGGAAAAAGAGAATGGAACAAAACAAACATCACCTATACAGGTGGACAAAAGCAGTATTATTCTTTCAGCTATGCCAAATTAGATGTCCAAACCTGAGGAGAGCTGCAGGAGAAACCACTAAGAATGACTTGGTAGTCACTTGAAAAAGTCCACCTATTAGTATAAGAACTAAAAACTCCATCCACATTGTAAAGCAAACAGATATTTATCTTCAGGAATACAACCATATTGTAGTGAGCTTTGACTGCTTTGAATGGAAAGTTATATATCTATGAGATACTGGTTATTATTGCAACCTCACAGACAACAATTTGAAAAAGCAACCTGGTTTCTGAATGGCAGAGAATTCATTTACCAGTTTTGACAAATCCACTAAGAAAACCTCAGCAGCTGCAAAATTCTGTTGTGAACACGATGTTCCCAGGAGGATGATTTGACAAGCATCTATTGGCAGATTTCTATAACTGCTATGAAAGGGGCTTTTTGAAATCATTTCATCCAACTGCAAGGACAAACAGTTTTATCATCTAACAATAGCATTCTGGACACACATTTCACTTGCTCACCATCGTCACTGAAATATGTTCCCCAGTTATCCTGAAATTGAGAGACATCAACCCACTCCTTCAGAAGAGAGACAAATATCCCACCTATTTCCCAAGTACAGAATTCAGAGATTACATGTGCTTGTACCACAACTTCATACCCACTCACTGCCTCCCAGTCTAGACCAGCTGAAATCCAGCCAGGCAAAAACCAGCTGCACCATATAAACTGCGGTTTATTCAGAGGAAGATAAGCAAGCAAGCTGCGCAGGAGGGATGATGCTAATATAGCTGTACAGAGCCTGCTTCTAAATAGGCTAATAGTTTTGCTCCCTGCAGATAGAACACATTTCAAAACAGACCTCAAGCGGAGGAGGAATTTTCAAGGTAAGTCCAGACTGCCATGCTTCCCTCCCACCCCAAAGGATCTCATCATTTTGTTGTCACAATTCTTTTTCCTTTTTTAAACCTTACATTACTGCATTCAGCACAGGGAAACTGTTGAGAAAGTAGCCGTACTGAATGAATCAAACATATCCCTTGACTGGTTTTTAAGTGACACAAACTGCTACCAATGTTAAGAAAAAGAACATTTTCAATTAGCAACAGAACTGGTGAGTATTCCACATTGTTCTGAACAGAAAAAAGCTTACATGTACATGGAAATGCACTATTTAATTACATTCAGCATGACAGAAACAATTCTTCTGCCTCAGTTACTTAAAAAAATCATGCCTTCTATCTCTCGCAAGAGAATCTGAACCATCAGAATGCTAACATCAAAATGTCAAAATACTATCTCTTTTGAAACATGGATAACAGCATCAGCTCCACTGCTGGTATCATGCTACTGTGCATAAATACACATTTCACTGAAGGGATTACAGAGGCAACAGGCCAACTCTTATTTTTCTAAGAATTTTATTCAAGGTGAGTGCATTCCACATAGCAGGACGCCTGTGTCTAAAGACAATATGGGTCACTAGTGAAGCTATGTCAGGGTCTGAATCAGAGGCAGCAGATAAAAAATTGGCACTCCCAAGTGGTTTTGTGAGTGCTCTTCTTCTACCATAAAATCTTACAACGATTTGAGTGTGTCTTCCACCAGCCCAAAAGACCCAAAATCTATGCACCTTTGTCTGCTATAAGAAATACAGGTTGAATCTCTGCAGCAACAGGGAACTGTGTATGAATCTCCCACGCTCCTTGTATTTTTGACATGAGCATTCCGCCAGTATTCTGCCCTGCATATGGTCTCCTCCTCCTACATGCAATGGAGTGTTTAAGGTGGGTTCTTTCTAAAACAAAGCAGGTTTTTCCAGTTGGATAACAAGAACAAAGACTCTTACATGTTTCAGTACCTAACTGCTGCTGACTTCTTCAGTTCAACACCAAAACTTCAAGATCACAGAACACCAGTGACAACAAATTGACATGCCCTATCAGGAACGCTGGAACTTGTTAGGTAGGTACTAAGAGATCTGATAGTCATGAGTATCATGAAAAGCAAACAACCTATTACAGCATGGATTCCCAGTCACAGCCACACATCCAGCAAGCTAAGAAAGAACATCCTACCAGAGATCTTCTCTCCTGGAAGGCATACAAAGACTGCATATGCAGATAAACTGAACAAGCAGATGTACAAAGTTAAGTCAAAGCTCTGCATGTGCTAGTCTTGACCTCTGATTTAGCCAGCAGCTAATGCAGATAAACTGGTTTGCAGACCTATTCAAGCAACCAGGGCAAGAAGAAAACAGCATTAATCCCTATCCATGCCCAGAAGAGGCTGGGAAACTCTGCTTTAAGCACAAGGCACATCACTGCTTTGCCTTTGCTTCTCTTTATCCTAAACTCTGTATCAACTGAGAAAACACAACAAGGAAAGAAACAACTCAGATGTATTTCTCACTACCTCTGTATCACAGATTCATTGCTACAGATTTGTACATCTTCTACTTGTACAGATCACATTCTTCACTACCCAGCTTTTTTCTCACCAAACTCGGAACAGGCTAGAACTGAGTTGGTGGAAGACCTAATTCAAAATGCTGGCCAGAAGAAGGCAGGAGAAAGGGTGGTAGATGATCACATTGGACCAATAACACATTAATTCTGACTGCAGACAGTATTACTGCCTACCTACAGTTGTGAGAGGGAGCATCCTTGTGTCCTTGTTTTTCTTCAAAATTACAAATAATTTCTCTTTTACCCCACTTTACATGCTATGTGCTCCCCTGCGACATTTCTATTTGTCTTGTTCTTCTCATCAAACCTACAGTACAGGGCATATGCAAGGAGAAAGGCACAGACACATTAAAGCTGCAAAACTCTCTCTTCATAAATAATGCTCGAAATGAACTGAAGCACTTTTTCTATTAGTTACCAGCAAAAAGATGATAATCCCAGAGCTAGGAATAAACAGGATGTTTCTGCAGAATAAATTCAGGAAAAGGATAGTAAATAGATAGGAAAATGTACCAGAACAGATACAGCAAAAAAAAAAATACTCCAAAAAAGGAGGTAAGACAACAAGATTTTGTTTTCAGTATCAGCAAGATAAAATTCATGGATGAGAGACTGGCCAATTGGCTACTGCTGTCTCCAAGCAACTTTTCAACCCTATCACCACACCACAACTTGCCTATTCCTCAGCTTCCAAAGATTCCTACAACTTGTCAGAAGTTACTGTTTTGACATTTTCCATTTCTGTTACACTGATGCACGCTTGGGAGAAGTATTACCTTCCATTCCCTCTCATGCTCCTTACACAGGGTTCTCTTCCATTTCGCACATTGCTGCAGCTACTTCTTTTCCCCTCTCTAGCTTTCTCCATTCCTATCAGCAGCAACTTATGCATATTTACCAGAACCCAGGAAAACACAAGGGTATCTGGGTTCTGTTGCTAAAAAAGAGCCTGTTCAAGCATGTCACATATTACACCATACCCACACAGAAGACTCATTACACAGGCTGTCCAAAAATGTCTGCCACTTGAATTCAACCAGACCTTCTGGATTCAAGAGCCTTCTCTTTTCAAACTGTCTCCCAAACAAGAACTCTGGGTTCTCAGTCTTCCCTCATGTTAGTCTCTTGCTCACAAATGCATTGTCTTCCTCTCATTTGCTCTTTCCTTCACATCTTTCTTCCTGAATGACTGCCTCTCACAGTCCTGTTTCCCCCCTTCTCACAGCATTTTATTCCTCATTACCCACTCAACAGTGGGCTCCTACCAGTGACATCTATGGAAAGGTGCCCACTGTGGGGATGGAGGCAGGAATGCTGCCAGATGTGTGCTTCCTGCCTCCCAGGGGCACAGCAGGAGCCCAGCTGGACCGCAAGAGACAGGAGAAGGGAGCAGGGGCTCTTCTAATGCAGGTGGCATCAGGCAAGGATGCTCAGATTCAAGATCTTCCCAAGTCTTCTTTCTTTCCCCAAAAGAGGCCAGGCAGAACTTGGAGGAAATAACTCCAAGGCCAAACCTCACACACACATACACAAAATGACCATCAGCTACAGAGCTGTGCTTGCAGAGATAAAGCAACATAAAGCAGCAATGCAGCTGTGGTTACAGGAGAAGAGAAAGAGATACAACAGCCACTATAAATGGTCAAATGTTAAAAGTAAAGTAACAGCCAAAGAAGCATGAACTGTTCACTATGTTCTCATAAAACTCCTTAGTTTAATTACAGGAGCGTGATCAAGGTTAAGGATACACTTCAGCTCCAAAGAGCCCTGCCACTTAAATGATCAGCAAGTCAATTTTCTAAAGGATCTGCTAATAGTATTTACATAATACGGAGGGAAGAACAACTTTGAAGCAGATGTAATCAAACTGATCTCAGTGGAGCCTTCATTATGTTTGCCTGTAAATGCCCATTCTGTGAACCTACAAGGCAGTTTATACTTAGATAAGGGTGGTGAGGCACTGGCACAGGCTGCCCAGAGAAACTGTGGCTGCCCCATCCCTGGCAGTGTTCAAGGCCAAGTTGGATGGAGCTTGCAGCAACCTAGTCTAG
Source organism: Psilopsiagon aymara (assembly GCA_024733675.1). Classification (NCBI taxonomy): domain Eukaryota; kingdom Metazoa; phylum Chordata; class Aves; order Psittaciformes; family Psittacidae; genus Psilopsiagon; species Psilopsiagon aymara. The sequence goes on along the minus strand of JANRGW010041590.1, from coordinate 7,775 downwards.
TGGAAGGCATTCCTGCCCATGATAGGGGGTTGGAACTAGGTGAGCGTTAAGGTCCCTTCCAACCCAAATCATTCTATCACGCTATTATGATACAATTTAGCCAGAACTCAGAATGCAGTAAAATAATAATGCTGCAGAAGATTGACTAAATGATCAAACACTTGAAGCACTCACTCACAGCATGAAGACGTCTGGCATTTAAATGCATTCAAAAATCAAATGACATTCTATTAAAAAAGTGGTGCTTGTATCAACAATGCCTGGCACTTGCCTGGTATCTCAGAGAATTGCAATGACGAGGACTTACTAATTCTCACCATTTTACTGTAGATCTTCATTTTTTAAACTTCAGTTCCTCCAGCGATGGCTTAGGCTTCCATCTGTATTTAAAAAACCAACCAAAATCTATCTCTGACAGCTAAGTTATTACATGACCCTCAGAAGTATAAAAATACAAAAGGACCCAAAACCAACCCAAAGGTTTGTCATGACCTGCTGCATTGGTGAGGAGCTGCAAGTAGCGTACTATCAGACGACTCTGTGATGACACTATTTATTCATCTCCCTTATGTTCTCCTTCATGAGTTCACATTACCAAAACTGGAACTGCAAGTTCAGCACTCCTGCAGCATCTTGCTGAGAAAACCTACTTCTATTGTAACTGTTCCGTGATTTTTTTTCCATTGCCTTCTAATGTAACTTTTCACAATGACATTCCAAAATAAATCCTTGCTTTTTATAGTAATACTTCTTCAGTGGGAACTGAGTGGAGAAAAATATAAAGACTCTTGTCCTGCCCCACAAAACGTTCCTCTGAATTTTCCTAGGCTCATAATGAAACACTAAAGCAAGAGTATACTCAGGATGATCTGCATGATCTTGTCTTCAGCTCTACGGGGTGGGTTAGACAGAAGTCAGCAGAAAGCATTTTGCAGGGGCACGCACCAAAGAAGGCAAGAGACAAAAGTCAGAAGTCACACCTACAGAAAATTCCAGCTGTGTGCAAGAACACAATGTTCACAGTGAGAGGAGTAAAGTACTGGAACAGGTTCCCGGAGAGGCTGTGAACCCTCTGTTCATAGAAAGCTCGTAAGCCCTGAGCAGCCTGGCCTCATTTTTAAATTAGGGCTACCCTGAAGAAGAGACCTGACTTAATCATGTCTTAGGTCCCTTCTAATTGAAATTATTCTATGAACCTTTAAGAGGAAACAATTATTTTTTAAGTTGTAACTATACCAAGGAGCACAGGAACCATTCTGTCAATGCAATTGCATCTTCTTTGCATGGCATCAGAAACAAGATTTTTTTTTTTAAATGGTAATTTCCAACTGTGAAACACAGGAAGTTACCTAGTAAATCAAGGACTATTTGACATTCTTCTGCCTTTATTTCACAAACTGACTCTGCCCTGTGGCTTTAAGTGACTATCTATTTGGAGGATGGAAATACTAATTCTTACCTGTTTCATATGGAAGAGATCTTCTATACAAATTGTAAGTGTTTTCTAAACCACCAACCTCCAGAAAAGGAAATCTCTCAGTATCTGCAGCTTCTGACTCAAGTAAGACCTAGTTTCATTGCCTGATAGAGTCACCTTCAGCTGCCAGGCATAACACTGGTTATAAATGAACTGCATGTCAGAGGCACTAAGGAAAACGAATGGGCACAGAGAGGTCTATAAGAAGATTCTTATTCTCTTCTGAGCTTCTTCCTCTTTCCAAAACATTATTTTGATAAAAGGACACATGTTGAGGTGAGGGGAATCGACTAAGCCAGAGGTCTGAGGGCTCAATATTCAATATTTTAGGTGTGACTTAATGTAGTATCTGGTGGCTGAATAAACAAGCGCATGTAATGAGCTATAACCTTATGCCTCAGACTCAATCTAAGATTTGTACTCACAATCTAATAAAATATGACAGATATTGCCTTGTTGTTCATAAGCACAGCAGCCTAAAAAAAAATAAATAATAATTTTAAAGCACTAGAAATACTTTACCAGTTTGGATATAAAATCCCTCTAGTAAGTAGATTTTCCAACTAATCTTAAGACCAAAAATCCTGCATGTGTGACAAGCAAATAATGTTTAAATAGTTCTCTGCACGTTTCTGTGGGAAGCATGAGACTCCACAGCTAATTTATTTTACACAGATAACGGAGTCACTATGACTTGTGAAGCATCTGGAATTATAGCCAGTGGCAATCACTCACAATTTAAAATCATTCTGGAAATAAATCTCATCATGACAACTCAAGCATACGCAGAGATCCAATTTAGTCTTTCCACAGCATTTAAGTCTGTGCTATAGTCCAAAGCCTTCTGTGAATTTTTTAATTATTATTTAAGCATGACAATGTAACTGAACTGAAATATACTTATTTTGCAATACATAAAATATAGTTGGCTCCACAGCCAGCGTTGCCTGGCCTAGTATTTGTCTGTCAGCATTAATGTGACAAACTTCTGAAAGAAAAGTTGTAAGGGAACTGTCAAGCTGTATTACAGCCGGCCCAATCCGGTTGTGCTCTGTCTTTAAAAAGAGTGAAAACATCAGACTCATTCCTCAAACTGTCATGACTATGAAACCCTCAGGGACAAAGTGCTTAGCTGCTTAGAGAAGAAAAAATGCCTTTAAGAAATGTGTCTAACATAGAGCAACTGCATTTGTGTTCCCGTTCATCAAACCTTAATCTGATGTTATTTTTAATCACATAATTATCCAATATTCTTAGAGAACAGAATTAAGGACAGCACTGAACTTCAGTATCTGAAAGAAAATTCAACCTTGACCACAAGTCTGTAAGGAAATTACTTTCTTTTCAAGACAAGCTCTAAAAGAGCTTAAATTGAGATGCCTGGCAGCCCTTACTGAAGAGAAGCACAGGTTCAAGTGAGCACACCGATTTCTTTATTAGTTTCAGGTGAGACAGATAGCTATCCTCCAAACCAGAGTTACAGAAACAATATGACACACACAGAACATTCATAGACTAGCACCTAGACTGTTCCCAAAGTGCTTTGCTCAACTGAATTTCCTATCAAATCATGCTTCAAATGATTCTCTTGTATACTTTTTATGTACCTTTAAAATCAAGATTGTACAATCTATCAAAAATTAGGCTAGGAATTTTATGACAAAGCCTAAGTGAGTCAGACACTGAATATTCACTAAATTCCACATATATAACTATTGAAGAGCTTTTGATTTTTTTATCTAAGCTACTGCATTTCAAGTAGTAATAAAACAGTCCACATCACAGAACAGAACAGTGACAAGCATCAGAAGTGGCAACATCTTATATGTACATCAGCATCTTCTGCCAGAAAGCAAAAGCACTTTAGGGATAGATAGTAAATAAAATGACACAGAGTATCTGAAATTTACTTCTCTTACCCATGCTTAGTAAATGGGAAAACAAGGCACAGATAATTCAAACTGTGCGCTAAACATAACACAGTAAGCCAACAGCAGAAACAGCACTGAATATAGATTCCAAGGGCTTCTTTCCCCGGTGTTTGTTAAAAAAAGAAGCTTTAATTTAAAATTAAAAGTAGATCTTAGCCTGTATTACTCCGTTCAGCCACTGTCTCCCACTGTTCTTAAGTATACCTGTGAATTTGTAACTGTTAAGTCAAGCCAGAGTCATATTAAGGTAGTTTTTCTGGATTAATACTATCCTCACACTTCAAGAGGAGAGTAAGGGAAAAGCAAAGCATAAAACAAGAAAATGAAAAAAATGTTCTGCTCCTTTACTCTTATGTTTGGTTCAAGCAACTGTCACCAACTTCAGGACACACAACTCTAGAAATGAATGTGGTTATGCCAAATCTTGATGTGAGTTCAAACAGACTTGACATAGACCAGTTAAATTTTAACAGGAAGGTAATTCTTAGTTCAAGATGGTTTAGGAACAGAGTAAAACTCATGAATTCTTTTCTGTAAGAGCTGAAGACAGCAAAACAAATATTTTGCCATTAAGTCTACAACATATATTCATAGAATCAGCTAGCCTGTAGAACAGCTTTAAAATCATCATGTTCAACCATTACCCCAGCACTGCCAAGGCCACCACTAACTCATGTCACTGAGGGCCTCATCTACATGGCGTTTCAACACTTCAAGGGACAGTGACTCCGCCACTGCCCTGGACAGCCTGTTCCAATGCCTGACTACCCTTTGGGGAAGAAAGTGTTTCTAATCTCCGGTCTAAACCTCCCCTGGCACAGCTTGAGGCAGTTACCTCTTGTCCTGTCACTTGGGAGAAGAGACCAACCCCACCTCACTACAACCTCCTTTCAGGTAGTTGTAGAGAGCCATAAGGTCCCCCTGAGCCCTCTCTTCTCCAGACTAAACCCCCCAGGTCCTTCAGCTTTTTTCCTCATTGCACTTGTGCTCCAGGCCCTTCACCAGCTCCGCTGCGGAACTGTGGGCGTGCTCCAACATCTCACATCTTGTGCATAGCTTAAACAAGTGTTTCTAATAGTATCTAATTTGGGTTTGGGGTGTTTTTTTGCTATCACGACAGACACCACTGACAACCTGTATAAGATCACTCAGAGATAGAAAAAAAAAAATCATTACATGTTCCAAATGTCTGAAGGGGCTCCTGTATGTTAGCTACAATTCCTTTGAAGTGTTCTGACCATCTTCCTTCTGTCTGCCCCTGAAGAGCACTGCCATGTATAAAAAGCCTTTAATTTCTCAGAGGAAAGACATCAGAAAAGCAGAGTTTTCAACAATAAAAATCCTCATTTTAACTTCTTTTGGTTTTGTTTAAGTTTTTCCTGAACCTATTACATCAGTATTAATGAAAATTATAATTCATCTGACTTCCCAGCAGGAAAAAAAATGAGATTTTTATTTGATCCACTGTTAGATCAGTCCAAATAACTGCCCAAACCTCAGCCAGCTTCAGGCCAGAACAATATAAAGTCCAAATGCTACAGTTTTTTCTTGTCCTTCAAAAAAAAGTTATGAAATTCACTATTAGAACCTCACAAATATTTCAAGGTTATTGAACACTCTGATGGATCAACAACTTATTCTTAGTATAAAAATGTGTTGTGCTTCTTTTTTTTTAAAAAAAAAAATACTTTAAATGCATTTTAACAGGAGAAAATGATTATCAAAATCTTCCACTGCCTTTATAAGAACCTATTTAAAATGTATCTACTGTCCCTCACAAGTATATTACACTGGAAAAAAAAAAATCAGGTCACAGTGGAGGAGTAGGAATTCTGTTTCCTGGGAAGATTTTCACAATGAGATGCTTAAGGTAAAAGAAACTCCTATGACTCAACACATAAGCCTCATGTTAGACTGCATTTAGAAGACACAAGGAACCACATGATAATAGCTCTTTCAGAAAAATCTTTATGTTTTGCGTATGTGCGTAACCGCATGCTTAAAAGTTTATTCTGGCAGGATGTTAAATCTGTTATTCCATGACCTTCACAAACCATATATTTAATGGAATAATCTATTTATAAGAAAAGATACTGAAAAATATCAAAAACTACTGATTCTTGCCCTGGTACAATAGAACAGCATTTGTAGCCATTTTCAACTTCAATCCCTCAACAGTTTTGCAACAGATGTAACAAGCATGCACCATAAACGTGAGCCTATTGACAAAAGGTTCCCCTTCCTACTTGCCCCCTATGGAGCTCTGCCACTAATGGATCACTCTCCATGAGTTACAGACTCAAAGGTGGAAACGTTTCACTAGAAGTAAATCTGCAGTAACTAAACTGATTTACAAGAATAATTTGCCAGATTTGCTACAAGAACTGTGTGTCTTCAGACAACTGTGGGAAAAAGACAACATGACTACAGACTTCAAGTAAGTTAAAAATAAAAAAAAAAAAAATCATTAAAACTGTGTTACTAATGAAGAAAATAAGCAACCCAGTCTAGCAGAAGGTATCCCTGCCCATGGCAGAGGGGCTGGAACCAGATGGTCCTTCCAACCCACAGCATTTGATGATTCTGCCATTACTTTTAGCAAGAGATTCAGAGTTGAACCCTTTAAAGAAGCTGTAGAATTCCTGCTTTTGAGCACCTAAAGGTTTGGGGAGAAGGCAATGAGAAAACATGAGTAACTATTTAACTTTTGCTACTCTTTTTCAGAAAACAGAAGTGCAGTAGGTGACTGCTAAGAGACCCTTTTCAGCTTTACAGTACTTGAGATCCCAACAGTACTTGGCATTACCATCACGCTTTTTCGGCTTCATTCATAAGAAAAAACTTGTGACTGCACTATTAAGAGTTCAAAATAATTCGACTTCAAAGAATTCTCACAACAGAGTGATATGTTTCACACTTAAGATGCTTAAATACAAACAAGCTAGCAGCTTTACTTTCGTTTCAGTCCCTTGCTTGTTAGACAAACGAAGGGCTTTTTAATCTTACTCCACCAGGTATCTGTAGAGGCATTGCTGAGACTTGCTCTATTTTCAGCTTACCTTGTTCCATCCTGAATGTTTGTGGCATTAAATTATTTGTGTAGCACACACATAGTGTATATACACAACCACTTAAAAAAATTTAAAGTTAAGCATAATTTCACTTCTATGGAAACAAACACTTTGCAAGTTCCATGCTTCTGCCTACCACAGCCACCCCCTGTACAATGAGGACAGAGCATCACCACTTCCGAGTGAAGACAATGAAGGTGGGCTCCAATACCAATTAATGCATTAGGACAAAGAGCAAGTTTCACATTCAAATCCTACTTTTAAAAGAACTTATTAACGCAGTGATTACCGCAGGAAAAACCACCTCACCGCTTCATCATGCTCAGGGAGGCTTCTGCCTCACCACACTCGACTCTCAGGCAAGAGAAGCAGTTGTCCTTACCTGGAGCATCTCATGGTTTAGCACCGCCAGAGCCCCGAACACCTCTGACAACCGCAGGGCGCTTCCCTCACGGCTCAGGCAGCACTCGCACTGCAAGCGCTTCCAGCAGCGCGGCCGCCTGCGCTCCCACAAGCGATCACCACCGGTGTTTAGGGGGGTCGATTTGTAACAGATAAGGCCCGCACGCCGGGGTTTCACGGTGGGCTCGGTCTGCGCCTGCACCGCCGGGGCGGCCCGGGTGAAGGGAGAGAAGTGCCCACTCCCGCCGCGGGACGCCGGCCGCACGCACCGGTCATGGGGGCTTCACCTCGGCAACGCGGGAGGAGGGCTGCCCGCCCCAGCCCCTCTCCCTCACGGCACGACACCCTCCCGCCGGGCTGCAGCCGGTTTTAATGGTCTCCGTGCACGGCGGAGGGGCCGGGGGGCACAAGGAGCGCTGAGGTACTCACATGCCAGATGGCGAAGAAGATGAGTGCGGCGCAGAGGACCAGCGACAACATGTAGCAGAAAGCGGCGAAGGTGAAGGCCATGGCGGGGAGAGCCCCTCCGTGTCCCCCGCTCCGCCGCCGCCCGGGGAGTCCCGGCGGGCGACCAGGAAAACACTCCCGAAATCCCGGCGGAGAGAGCGGCGGAGCGAGCGCAAGCCCTCACGGAGGACGGGAATGCCTCGCACGCTCGGACCGGCCGGGGAGCGCCGCGCCCCCTCACAGCGCTCCGCTCCCCTCGCCCCGCCGAGGGCAATCCAAGCCCCGCCGCGCCGCTGCCCCTGTGGCTCCCAGCCCCGCCGCTCCGCTCCCCCCGCTGAGGCGCGGCGGTGGGCGGACCCCGCCGCCAAGGAGCCCCCGAAGGGCGGGCCCACTCAGCGGGGCGGGGGGGGTCGCACTGGAATCCTGTCACTGCAGAGTGAGGAGGAG
>JANRGW010041588.1:1800-24954 GCA_024733675.1 Psilopsiagon aymara | reverse complement strand
GGCATCAGCCCACCTCACAAGCATGTCAGGGTCCCTCTGGATGGCATTCCTTCCCTCCAGTGTATCAACCGAACCACACAGCTTGGTGTCATCGGCAAACTTGCTGAGGGTGCACTCAATCCCACTGTCTATATCACTGACAAAGATGTTTAGCAAGACCAGTCTCAACACCAATCCCTGAGGGACACCACTCGTTACTGCCCTCCAGCTGGACATTGAGCCAATGACCACAGCTCTTTGCGTGCAGCCGTCCAGCCAGTTCTTTATCCACCGAGTGGTTCATCTGTCAAATGGATGTCTCCCCAATTTAGAGACAAGAATGTCGTGTGAGATAGTGTCAAACGCTTTGCACAAGTCCAGGTAGATGCCATCAACTGCTCTACCCCTGTCCATCAGTTCCATAGCCCCATCATAGAAGGCCACCAAATTGGACAGACAGGATTTCCCTTTAGTGCAGCCATGCTGGCTGTCACCAAGTACCTCATTGTTCTTCATGTGCCTCAGCATGCCTCCCAGGAGAATCTGTTCCAAGATTTTGCCAGCCACAGAGGTGAGGCTGAGTGCTCTGTAGTTCCCCGGCTCATCCATTTTCTCCTTCTTGAAAATGGGGGTTATATTTCCTTTTTTCCAGTCATTGGGAACTTCACCTGACTGCCATGATTTTTCAAATATGATGGGCACTTAAGGCTTTGGTGTTCTCCTTCCCCCACTCCTGGCTACTTAGCTGAGGGAACTTTTTCAGTATAATTTTGTGTTGAGAAGCATGGTTTTATTTTTAGGGTGACTTATTAGGTGTATGGTACAGGTTGATACTCTAAGTGCTTTCTCTTTTTTTGCAGTTTTTCTAAGACAAAGAGGATCATCCAACCTGTAATAAAAATTAATTGATTCTGTGTCCTGTATGTATTAGGAAGAAAAACTGAAAGGAACTTAAAATACATGGAATGACAAGAAGTATTTTTTTTAATTTAATTTAATTTAATTTAATTTTATTTTATTTATTTTATTTTATTTTATTTTATTTTATTAGAATTTCTGAAGTAGAAAACTCATTTACTACCCAGGCTTTTTGTCTGGACAGTAGCTTGATTAAAATAGTGAATACAATGTCTGGCATGCTTTGTTCTGTGTCAGCATCTGACTAAATGATCCTTAAAAAATACCTCCATTTTGATGCCTACTTCAGGGATGTTGATGTCAAAACCATTTTCTTTGCTGCAATTTAGGCCTGCAAACTAGTTTCCTACAGTGTTACTTCTCAGCTGCTGATTGGCAGAGTTCTCTTTGTTCTTTGTTTGTTTGGTTTTTTCCATGCTAGTTCTCTTTAACAACAATGTAGAGGTATGGAATATATGGCTAAAGGCCAACCATTTCTTTTTAGCATGTAAGTTACACTGTTTTTAAATATTAAGCATTTTTATTTATACTTTCATGTGTCAAAGAAGGGAAGGAAATTCCTAATGAACTTCTTGAGTTCTCTTTGTAAGGCCAAACTCGCATGGAAAAAAAATAAACCAGAAACACTTCATGCAAGACAAGCAGAATTTCTCCAAGGCAGAAAGGAGGGAACTTTAATGTGCATGGACACATAACACTTCCAGACTGCAGGTCAAGGAAGTAAAGTAGCATGCTGGGGAAACAAGTGTCTCTCTTATCTGAAGAACTGTGAATGTGTTGGATGTCAGTTTTTTCTTAATGTGGTGGGTGAGGTTTTGTAGCCTTTGGAAAGGTGAATATAGAGGTTGACAGGCTGCCCAGTGTTTAGGAGAGAAGTGTCAGTAAACAAACTGCAGTGGTCACGTGAAGTGGTGGCATGTGAGTGAAATGAGGTTATTGTGGCTTCAAGGTGTTATACAGGATAGCAAGGGCCTATGTCTTCCTTTTGAAAAGGCAGTGGGTTATAAACTACCGAATACTGAATGTCAGAGCTATAAATATTAAGGTGCTACTTAAGGTCATTTTTTTCAGAAATACTTGGAGGAAAAGCCTGCTTTTCGAGTCTGCTTATCAGCTTTCTAAAAAGGGAGAAGGAAGGAAAAAAAAGGTGTAAACTCATCAGAACAAATACTTATTTTGGTTGTTGGAATTTGGTCAGATGTCCCTCTGAGACTTTCCTTTTTACTAGTATGCATTATAATCCATGAAGGATATATTTTTCACTGCACAAAGAAGTAATTTCCTCTGTCAAATATGAATGGCAAAACCCAAACGCTACAATATAATTAAAAATAGAATATACTGATTGTTTGTTGTAAGTATACTTGAATGTATTTATTTTATGTTGCATTTAATATTGCATATTCATATGTATTTCATATGGCACATTGTGTATTACATTTAATAAAAATTGTGTACAGAATATTAATTGTGCTTATAAGCATCTAATATGCATCCAAAAGTCAAAATGGTATGACAGTAGGGAAAAAATGAATAGAGCAATGCTTTCACAACATTTCTCTTTCAAGTGTATATTTTTAGGCATCTTGCGTAAACAGATGAGATTCACATCATGCTTTTCATCACAGAGTGTATTTTCCTTTTTTGGAGTATTTTCCTCTACAGATATTCTTACTGCAAATGGCAACTCAAAGTATAAGCCATTTTCCTATAATTTTTATTGTAACTGTTATTTTAGTGCTAAATTGAACATTCACTTTCCTTGTGTGTAAAAATATTATGTTAGACAGAAGTTTTCCATTTATGTCTTGAGTTTCATAAAGGAAACAAATGGTAATGTGATGTGTTTATGCCAATACTAATCAAATAAAATATATTACTGTCATCTTTCTTACTTGTATCATTCCTAGTATGCATACAAACCTCTATAACATTAATTTATGCAACCTAGATACGTATATTTCAGAGCCTGTGAGTGTTTTCTACTACTAACCTTGCATACAAATACACACATAGGCATAAACATACTTACATACATAGGCAAAAATACGTTTTGTTGAGGTTTTGGGATTTTAAGGGTTTAACTTTGGGGAAAAACTTCAGCATTTTTTCAAGTAGGATTGGGGCACCATTAGAAAGATTGTTTTTTTTTTTAAAAATAATTGTTATTCCTGATAAACCACTACCATTTAAAAATCCTTTATGTGAATGCAGAACTCATGAATGGAATCAGGCTAAAATTTGTTTATGATGACTTTAATGGGGATCTCAGATTTTCACTGTGCCTAAATAAACAAGTGAAAACATCTTACAAAGAAAACCAGGACACTGCTAAGACATTTATTTGTTTTAGAGAGGCAACTTATTCTTAAATTAATTTAGCAATTTGTAAAGGACTGTGTTGCTGCACAGCAACAGAAAGCCCTAGAGAACTGTTGGGTACTCCTTGTTTATCTACTGCACTGTAGAACTAAGCTGCCCTTTCCTGAAGCAGTTGAGTTCAGTGAAGTGACTGAGCTGTGTTCAAACACTGCTCTAAGGAAAGGAGTGTCATTTCATTATTCAGCATCATTAACATGTACAGTCAGTGATTTCTGCCCGGGCTGGAGTGACAGGTGAGATCTGTAACTGTAGTCTGGGACTCTTTTGGCTTATTCTGTGACAGACAAGTAGTGTGCAATTTAGTGAATGAGAACATAGTCACTTGTATGTAAGAAAGAGTGGCAGCTTTATGTAGCTCATATACTTTGTGATGCTTAAATGTTATATCCATCTGTAGTCCGTGTGTGCATTGCTACCTGTGATTAGAAGACATTCCTATTTGAACTTGGTCTAGCTACCTTATGTGAAAACCATCACAGTATGGGTACTACTCTGTCCATGCCACGTGGTGGTGAGCGCAGTACCCAGAAAGCATTGCTCACAGCCTGCACACAGAGGTGAAACCAAAATAGTCCCCAAATCAATAAATTACTAATTAACTACATTTTTTTCATGAAATATTAACACATTAATCCTTCTGCATAGTGCTTAATGTTACTAAGTGAGTTGCTGTTACTGAATGAGTGAATTAAAGCTGATACAATCTGTGGAGTGCAGCAAAATGCTGTTAGACAGCATAAGTAAAAATTAGAGCAAAGTGTAACATATCTTGTTGTGGCCTCTTCTTGGCACATACCTTGACCAATCAATGTATAATTTACCGTGCAGACTGATTGCATTCATGGATGGAGAATGGAAACTTGGAAGTGCAAACTTAGGTAACTCCAGGATTAGTCATACGCTGTGGCAAATAGCATAAAGGGAAGAACAAATATGTTGCACACATGAACTTTCTAACATGATCTAGGCTTTATCACACCCTTAAATGATCTTTTACGTCTGTTGATGTGTATGAAAAAAGTGACTTGATTAAAAAGGCCTCAGGCAGGCAATAATCACAAAACAAAGGAAGATATTTCTAGCTAATGTTTTTTTCCTTTTAGATGTGCAGACTGTTGATATTTCTTGTTTAAATCAGTGGTTGAAAAAATATGCTAACATGACAGCTGCCTTCTCAGGCAGGATCCTTAACCCTGTTGCAATTTCTTCGTTTCTCTCAGATTTATGTTTCATTCATCAGCAATTATACTGTAGTATTTGCCCTGTATCTGGAGTGTGGGCTACTTTCTCCTGTGCTGTTACTTTCCTTTTGGACCAGACACTGGGAAGCAGTCAGGAAACAATTTGCATTTTATCCGTTACTTTTTGAGATTTTGAATCAATGCTCTTCTGTAACCTTAATGATATGAGCAGCTCCTCCAAAAATTTGGTTCTTGTTTCTTTCACGGAATGTGATATTCATAATCATAGGGATAGTTCTTACATGAGATGTTAAGTCTTACACATTTTGTATTGCTCATGTAAGGATTAGGTCCATAAATAACAGAACTGTTCTTCTTTCTCTTTGTTTCAGTATCTATGCTACATAAAAAGTGACATGTTCCTCATTAAAAAAAAAATAAATCTAGGAAATGGTGATGCAATAAAACCATCATTATCACCACAGAACAGAAAGGATATTAGACTTCTAATACGCATAGTTGGGATTTTAAATATGTCATAATTTATGAACAGTTATTAGAACCTTTAGTATATGCAGTATTATTAGAAATTTGTACAGAACTTCATAAAGAAAGCTGTACCAACAGCTTAGCTATTTATGGACCTAATCCTTACATGAGCAAGACAAAATGCATAAGACTTAGCATCTTATGCAAGAACTATCCCTATGCCTTAATGTTCCTTCAACCCTCTATCTGCCTTTCTGTAGATTTAAAGTTAGCTTAATATTTTTTTATTTAAAATAAAAATCATGAGTTTTAGTCTTAAGTAATTCTGCTATTTTAGAGCACTGATATATCAACATGGTTTTCCATCATGTTATATATGATTAATGATTAATTTTATGAAATCTGCTACTTGATTTGTCTTACAGGAATGCTGAAAACTTTACTGCTAAGAGGGGACGTGGATCTTCTTTGCATGTTGCTGTGCATCATTTAGGAGGTTTTTTATGGGTACTCATTGCCTTTGGAAAGAATATATTTCTAAACTGATAAAATAGATTGGAAATTTGTTAAAATGAATAGGAATTAAATCCTCAAAGATGTGAAGTCTTTGCCTCTCTGCACAGGAAAAAAAAAAAAGGATGAGGCAGAGGATGAAAGGCTTTTTAAAATGTTAAACATGTTTTGTTTTGCTTTTTTTGTTAGTTTTTTCTTTTAATGGAATGTGGGTCTGGATGGGACTGGTTGGAAACACTTCAGTCAGGTTGGTGAAATGTCTGGTGGCACTTACATGAATACCTTCACAAATGACTAAAACTCTTCCTTTGCAGACATTCAACTTCACATTAGACTTGTTGGAAGAGGTGCTACCATCAGGCTTGAAGTACTTGTTGGGGGCAAATAGATAGTGATAATTGCATGGTAACTCTGAAGTGAAAGCATGGATTCATCTTCTCATCACAGTAGCTCAAGATTTTGGTACTTGCAGTATCTGTAATAACAGGGAGATGACCCCAAACTGAAGTAACAATTTCAGTGTAAAGGCTGGGAGCCAGCTATGGAATGGAAGATTAGAGGTTATTCAGGTAAATGTGTAGGTCATATTCTTAACACCATGAGACATGCATTAACACAGCTTAATGAACTTAGATGCCAACTAAATACAGCACCAAGCCTCTCTTCCCGAAGATTAGAATTAAATATAGAGTAAGAGGTATCTGAAATGCTCTCTCCTTGTATATTTCTTTTATTGGGTGAAAAGTACAATGTGTTAACCTATTAATATATAAGAATCCTTTATGAAACAGTTTTTCCTCCCATCTTATGGTATCACATGAGAAGATGAAGTGAGCCCTGATCTGAAGCTGTTCTGGCAGAAAAAGTGCCTCACTTTCATTTCTCTTCTTTACTATTCTAAAACCCAACTACTATTCATTGTTTTCTCCCTTTGAGTTTGACTCTCATATTAGAAGCTATTCTTTTAGCTTGTGTCTTAACTTTCCACCAGTTCCACATGTCACAGAAAGAGAACAGTAGCTTGAAAAATTGACAGCCATGGTTGAAACAGTGTCATTACAATGAAAAGATCTGAAATAGTTTATTTTCAGAACAGCGTAGCCTTGAGTCTTGAGTGTGGCCCATGTCCTCAGGCTAGAAATTCCTTTTGTGTATTAGTTGCTCATCTGACTGGTACTGATACTAGTTATTTCATAAAATGCTTTGAGTTGCGCTGGTAAGAAGTGCTATCTCAAAGCAAAAGTTCATTATTATTCTCTTTTATGCTGCATGATTTTTGAAGAGCTGCTGTAAACAAAGGAGTTTTTAAAGATTCCTGAGGAATGATTTATTGAAAGTATCATTATTTTAGTCCCCCATCATGGGCTAGACTTCCACTGTATCAAGAAGGGGAATTCTAACCATGGTTACTTCATTTTAAAATGAGCCTTGCTTCATTATGGGAATCTTATTTCCTCAACTCAGCCCTTTTTTAAGTTAGCACTGTGATTTAAAAGATTATGGACAGCAAACAAGCCCCACCTACTGTTGTCTGATATATTACTGGAGAGAAAACAGAGGAGGGATACTTTTGAAGCTTTTTGGAAGGCTAGAGGTTGTCAAACCAAGCAATTTTGTTGCAAAACTGGAGAGACAGGACCTCTAACATTTCTTTCCCTGAGACAGTCAACATTAGGAGTGGGAAACCATCAATTTTAGTGAAGCAATTTCCTGAAGTGTACAGATCATTAGAACTCATGGCATTTAAGATCACCAGCTGGACTTTCTGTTAGTGTCTCGAGGAAACTTGAAAGAGTTGTGGGAGCTGGCTGTTCCCCTTTACACTTAGAAGGTCATATTGTGCTAAACTTTGGACTTGACAGCCTGGAAAGCAAAAGAGCCAGACTGACTTGGAAGTGGAAGTGTACTTCGACCTTCTGTGCAGTGCTGGTGAAAACCTGTGGCATGTTTGCATAGGCAATACCTTCAACAGAAGAACTGAGAAGTGTGTGAGTCCACGTTCCCTTTCATCCAAGGTGTTAGGGTAATTTTTTGGGGGTTGAGGGAGTGGGGGAAATTAGTTTAAATCAAGAAAAGTAGAAGAGTTTGAGTCTTGGCGTTCCACATCATGAAAATTCTGTACATGGTTATACAAAATAAAGTTATCAAGAGCATAGGATATGTCCCAATTCCTTCACTTTTTTACATAAATAATACTATTTACTTGATGTAGGCACAGAACAGAATATACCTCTTCTATGAGGACAAGCAGAGCAAGTTGGGCTTGTTCAGCCTGGAGAAGAGAAGGCTTCGGGAGGAACTTAGAGCAGACTTCCAGTACCTAAAACGCCTACAAGAAATCTGGAGAGGTACTTGTTGCAAGGTCAGGTAGGGATACAACAAGGGCTTTAAAATAAAAGAGGAGAGATTTAATTAGACATTAGAAAGAAGCTCTTTACTGTGAGTGGGGTGAGTCATTGGCACAGGTTGCCCAGAGAAGTTATGACTGCCCCATTCCTGGCAGTGTTCAAGGCCAGGTTGGATGGGGCATTGAGCAACCTGGTCTAGCAGCAGGTGTCGCTGGGGGGTTGGAAGTAGACGATCTCTAAGGTCTCTTACAACCCACACTATTCTATGATTCTTATGACACCGAACTGGAAAGTTCGTTGGTTAAGTGGAAGGTCGTGAACTGTGCCTTTATTTGTATTGGTAAATTCAATGATAGTTAAGGTTGCAGTAAAGGCAAAGTAACCCCTGGACAGCTCCAAATGATATGTGATAGAAAAGGAGAGTATTTAATCTTGAGGGAGACATCAGGTTCAGCATAATATGGAGAACTGTAGTAAAACCGTTGCTTGCCCATTTTTTTATATGTTTTTTTACCCCCTCTTCTCCATTAAGGAAATTCAAACTTTCATCTAGTAACGATGCTGTTAAAGACATCTAGAATAATATCTTTTAAGAACAAAAGCTTCTGTCTTACAGTATTGCTGTCCTTCTTCCTGGACTTTATTAGGACTTTAAATACTGTCTTTTGGTCTATACCATGCTGATTACTAAGGATGCACCGCTTAGTAAGTATATGGCTCTTGAATGATTTGTTCTCACTAGACTCTTGGTTTTGCACTTTGTTTGAACATACATACATCTTTGAGTTTGTATTAATTTTGTTTAATTGCAGTTGGGAGATCAGTAAGGTCAAGCAATAATTAATGAACTTTCTTCATTTGGGGAAGGCTCAGAATTAAAAAAGATCTTGAAGAAAAACAGAAGTGGAAGATGTCTCATTTCACAGCCAGTGGTCTATTAAACTTTGCAGTGCAAGCAGAAGTGTTCCCAAAATAATATCTTTCCTCATTTCATTGCACAGTATGTTTTCTACACATACCAGCTTTAGATTACTTTGGTATTTGCCCAACAAGTCTTCCAATTTCTCTTCAATGATATCTGAATTATTTAAGGCTTCAATATTTTTTATTTATTTATTTTATTTTTTATTTTTTTTTTTTAGAGAGCAGGAATTTAGGAATGTGCTGGCAGTATGACCCTGACTGTTAACAACATATAAATTATGTAAGCAGCTCTATACTTTGAGAGAGATGATAGGCTCTGTAAAGTTATTTGGACAAATGTGTTTGCTATTTAATTCTCAAGCATATAAAAACTAATCATACTAGAAACAGCCTACGAGAGATAAACTAATCTTTTCAAGAACTATGGATGCCTACAGTATTTGTTTTGAAGAAGTAGTGAATAAAGGATATGTATTAGTGTGAAAAATATTGATCGATAAACCTGTCATTTCTAAAGGCTGAAAAATTTATGGCTTTTGGACTTATTGATGCAGAGATAATGGTCATTTTTATTTTAGTAACAAATCATACTATGGCAGCTACAAAGGTATTAGGTGATAAATCATGAGATAGGAGGATTCAGGTAGCAACTCTGAAAAAATAGTCCTTTTATAGAATAACATTTACATTTAATTTATGTTTTAAACACAAGTGTACCTGAAGCTGGATACTTATGTCTGAGAGATGTTCCCACTCTAAATCAGTAAAGGACAGAATGTCAGGGTCTTAAGCCAGAGCATATTTCAGTGACCTAATTGTGAGGAAAGAGTAGTACACTTCTTATGTGACATTTCTATTTAGGGAAAATGGATTTTATGTTCTGGTTCCTTAAAGTAATTATTCAAAATGCTGAAAAAGCTAAAACTGCTTTTTCTGTTCATTGACTTAGAAGTGGCATGACCTAAAATATGTAAAGCCAGGCAATTTGGGCTCCATTTGCAGATCTCCAGTGATCTGGTTTGTGACCTTGTCTTGCCTTGGCTTCCCTTTTTCTTTGACCTTCTTTCTGCCTTTTTTAAGAGTTACTTTCTAATGCAGATGATACCCTCTTTCTCGTCAATAGTTTCTGTCTACACTGTTCATTAAAGTCATCTAAATCCACCATTCAGTTGAAGCACTTCTCTTTTGTACATTAAAATCCTCCCCAAAGCCATTTCAGGTTTGGTTGGAAGATCCATTCTCACGTATCCTTTGGGTTAGTGCATTGCTAGATCTTCCAGGATTGCCACCTTGGCAGTTTCCGGGTTCTATGTGAGAAACCAACTTGTGTGGGCTCATTCAGAAGAGAAGAACTAAATCAGGGAAAAAACAGGGGTATGATCACTTTGAAAGTCACTATTGCAAAATGATGCACAACTAGCTATAGTGCTTACTACAGTAGGAGCTTGTGGTACTAGTGTATTATGAACAATGAACAATAGTATTGAGGCAGGATATATGTAGGCATTGTCTCAAGTGAGGCTAGCTTTCAAACAAGATGTAGTTCTCTAGCATATTCACATGAAGATAGGTTTGAGGTGATACTCAAAGCATTGGAGAAGCTGAAATTAATGGACTGAGTTGTAGTGTCCATCTGAGGCCCAGGGCACTCATGCTAATTTCTTCCTAAGGTAGCTGATACAACATCCAGTAGCTTGTTCAGAGAGTTGGTAACTCATATGTTTGCTGTCTAAAAAAGAAAGGTGAGGAGACCACCTCAGATTCATATTTCCTCAGTGTATGCTTCCATGCCACCAGAGACCCTGTCTGTCACAGGTCATGACAGCAGCTGACAGCAGTCTAGCATTTATTGTATGAGCATGGAATAAAAATTGCAGGGGAAATGATGTGAATCATTATATTTGCTTATTCCCTGAGACCTGGTCTTGGTATGAGGACATAAGAATCCGCTCAAATGTGCTAAGCAGTGTACAGGCAGCATTTATATCCAGTGCATTAATGGAGCAGGAAGCCATTACACTTCTTGCAAGCAATGGAGGTGTCTAGTGCCGCCCAAGTTTCACGAAGTTTAAGGCAGGACCTGTGGTGACCAGACGCAATATCAAACAAGTATCTAATCTGCAATACTAAAGAGAATGTATCTTGTGCTTGTAGGAATATTTTAATTAATTAAATTAGTATTCTAATACAGAAGACGATTTGAGCACATTTTATTTAATTAGGTATGTACCTCGTCTTTGTCTATAGTAATTGTTGATAGCAGCTATCAACAATTTGAATCTGTGATGTTGGCCCCTAATGTAGGTTTCTGTTATACAGATAAAATCAGTCTTATATTGAATTTTTCATTTATCGTGTGTCCACCATCACAGATTTAATAGAAAACTTTGCATTTAATTACAGCAATATTTGTACCAATTTCCATACTTCTTCTTTCCAAACCAGTTGATATTTTAATTTTGATTTAGGTAGTAGGTACTTTTAAGTATTCTAGATGAATTTATCAAGATATTAAACCAGACATGTTTTCAATTTGTAGCTTTCTGTGTTTGGCATTTGCAAACAGGCAAAGCTTCCCACTCAGAGTAAGTGAGCCTTTGATTCTTAAACTGACCTTCTTTTTTGTTTTTTCTTTTAATGTAGAATTTTATTCTCATTATAATCCCATGAACTGACATTTATTAAAAGTACTGTGGCAAATCTCTAAAACACTGAAGATTTCCAGTTGGTAACAAAGCATGACAGTTTAAAAATGAGTGACCTGATTTACTTGCAGGACAAAGTAATTTCATAGTGATACTGCTTTTAATCAGAGATATGCTGAATGTGATCTGGTTTGGGGTGTGTATTAAAAAAAATAGTAAAGCCTTGAGCAGTCACTAAATAGTCTCTAGTATTCTTCACAGAATTTTGAGTTAACCTTCAAACTCACTTAGTATTTTTCAGAAGAACTGTGCTACATGTTCATGTATACATACAGAACTAATATTCCTTTTTTATTTTATTACTGTAGGGCACAGTGACCTCTGTGATGGTGATCAGCATTAGTTTCTATTTGACAACCAATTGGCAAAATTATTAAAACCTACATTTTTTCTTATTGTTTCACTCATTATCTTTATTTCTTTGGGATGACTTATAGAAAAAGAAACAAACTGACATAAGCATCTGTATTTGTGAGATTATAAATACTTCATCTGGTTCACAAAGTAAGAATTTATTTCAGTTTCAAAAAAACCTACCTATTCCTAGAACTGCAAAAATATTTTTTGCCTTTGTGTCTCCGTATAGGGAATATAACTAGATACGATTTATTTTCTTCCAAATAAGGATGAGTGAATATAGCATTTCATTTATTTGAGATGTCTATTTAACTAGCATTTCATAGATGAAGGCTGAGTTTTTGCAAGAGGATGAATACAATTTCAGATGATATTTTTGTTAGGATTGTAGCATATTAAGACTGTGCTGGAGCTGAACAGCACTGATTTACTCTTCAAAATATTAGAAATTTATTTGTATTAACAGAAGATCAAATGCTGCATGTGTCACCTCACATATTTCAGCGAAGATTGACATTTGAAGGAATTTCAAGTATATGCAACCAGTTCATGTTGAACTAAGATGCTAAGAACAACCACAATAGGAAAACTAAGACATATTTTAGCTTAATGCTATGAAAAGGTTATTATGAAATGGTATTATGAAATCTTAAATAGAGTAGTAGTAGATAATTCATAAATTAGGAATATAGCATTGGTATTTTTATCATTCAAAGCTCCTGCTTAAGCAGAAATATTAAATCTCATTCAAGAAGCTCCAGGAAAAACTGCTGTTTCTCCTAATTCTCTCATAACGCATTGCTCTTATGTGTCTGAAGGCAGTAGGACAGCACTAGCAAAAGCTGTCAAGATGAAAGATGTTGCTCTTCTCAGTTATCAGTAGTCAGAGGAGGAAGGAGATAAGGAGAGGTTGCATATTGTGTTGTCCTAAAACTACAATGAGTCACTGATTCTGTAAAAGCTATGGATGCATGTTCATGGCATCCATATGTACAAGCTTAAGTGCTCTTAGCATTATTTCAAGGAAATTGAGATTAAAGCCACCAAGAACTATGCAATTCTCTTTGAACTTAATGTAACCAAGAACATCACTCTCGTCTCCAATTAATGAAATGTTTCTGAAGTGTTACTTGTGACTTTTAAAGTTGTTTGCCTCCTCCCTCCTATGTTGCACAAGGTGTACAAACTTCCATCCACTCAGTGATCACTTCTTTGCTTATTTTTATGTAAGAAGAAAATACTAATTTTTTATTCCTAGTAAGTTTGTTGAAAAGTCCATTTTAAGATTTTTTTTACACTTGAGACATGAAAAAACTTAATGCTTGCTCTAAGCCCAGAATAAACAAAGAAATCAAAAATGCAGAGCACGAATAAGGGTTTTGCAATGAAATTTTTTTTTTTTTCCTAAGTGGAAGCAGTACTCTTGCTGTGGTACAACTTCATAATACCTGTGTGATTCTAGTAAGCAGAACTGCATCTAATAATTTCGGTGGTGTTCGATCTCCACTTATTCAGAGTATAAGCATGCGAGATTCTATTGGAGATCAAGATAAAGTATGTGTTTTGAAATTAAGATTTATTTACAAAGTTGGCATAATGTCCTTGCTGCTCTTTGGCTTTGCTTATATATATTTTATAATTTAAGTTCCACTGGAGATAATGATATAAATTTCAAGCCTAAACAAAAGACAATGAGAAAGTGACACAAACAAGAATTTCTTCCTCTTGCACACAAAAAGAGCCTTTAAGAAGTTAGAATAAAGTCCAGAGGTCCCTGCAGACTTTTAAAATCCCCTGTATTAAATCAGCCATCCTTTGAATTGTGACTGGTTTTCGCAATGATCTGTGTATAGTGGAAATGAAAATTGTAGGCTTAGAACTCTGAGTGTTTTAAGTCTATCTTGATGCATGCTAATGGCTCTTTACCAGTGTCAAAAGCCATGCTGATGTTATTGTTGGTGTAGAGGGTTTATAACATAGCTAATCAGCACTGTGTCTAGCCGGCTTTCATTTCTAAATATGTGGGTATTATTATGTAGCTCATTTGTATTTATTTGACTGTTGATTAACTGTCTGCTTATGGTAATCTCAGTTATCTTTTCAGATAAAGTTTTAAATACAGAATGGGGAAAGCACAAAACTGGATATCTAGAGCCAGTAGCTGATGATACCGTTTTCCAGCACGGAGTTGGAAAAACAGCCTATGCAGGAGCAAACAAAGGCTGTGAGGGGTACTTGATCCCTCTCAGAGCCATGTGACTGTCCTGCAGCATTTGCTTTTCAAGCAGTCATTTGCTTTTTTCCTCACAGAAAAAAGTAGTAGTCTGGATTCAAGTGCCCCATGGATGGGTTTATAGGCTGCTATCAGAAATGATTCTGTGCACATCAATATGGACAAGCTGTTGTGGCAGGAGGGAAATGCTGGGCTGCAGTGGTATTTCAGTACCAGTCATTGGTCCACGACTATAACTTTGTTCCTGTATGAAATGAATGCTTTATTAATTTGTCAAAACAGATTAAGGAGTGCTCCGAGACATCATCAGTCCTGTACTAAATGTCCTTGGAAGGCAAAAAATTGGATTTAAGCCTTTTTCTTTTTTCTAGAAGTATTTTCTTTTTGATAAAGTTGCCTCTCTGTATGGTCTGTGTTCTTTTATATTATACTTGTGGTACATCAGGTGAACACATGAATTTGTTCAGTAATTCTAAAGATTATTTTATGAGCAGTGTGGAGAAATTCATTGGCAAATGATTGAGAAATATCACTGAAGTTATTCCAGTCACTGCTCTTTCCAGTACTGTTTCTTGTCTAAGGTTTTCACTATCACATCTGATGTGTAGAGTGCTGTCTCTAACTACATGTTTTAGGTGTCTACATTAGCAAAAAAAAGTGTGAATAGTAAATTATTCTATTCATTTATTATTCCTGATGACTACTAAATTATTTTAATGATGCTGACTATCCTATTCATGCATTACTTGAAAGTGATTGGAAGTGAATTGCTGTCAAAAAGGCTTTGCAGCTGCAAAAAATTGCACTTCTACTTTTATTGTATTCCTTTTACCCCCAAATAGATTATACTATTTCTATCTTTCCACTCAATTCAGCCAGCTGTCACTCACATATCCTCAGACAATTGCAATGCACTTGCATCATATCCCAGCTGCCTGTGACAGACTATTGTTTTGTAGTGCACTGCTTACAGGATAATCTCTGACTATCTGTCTCCCACTGGAAACTGTCTTCTCATTGGCCAAGCTCTTTTTCAGCTGAATGATCTGTGGTGTTCTGGTCAGGTTTACAGAGTGCCTTAATTTAAGAAGAATTTTGCATGATCTCTGTAACACAAAACTGTCTAAGATTAGCATCTCACTATTACTTCAATTATTTTGTTACAAAAGTGAATTAGAAATAGTTTTATTTACTTTGTAGAGCTTCTAACATTTCAGATCAATAATTTATTTTGTAATGAGCATATTGTATCTGCTGTATGATTACAGACTGAAGCCAAAATTGTCGCTTTTCATACTAAGTGCTTTGTGACCAGTATGAAAACGTGCTTTATAAAAGGTATTTATTTTCTAAGAATTCTTTATTTTCATTTAGAGTCATTTGAATTGTGTTATTATTTGCTGGTCTATTTTAATCATCAGGTATCCACGTGTTTAGTATTTTTCTGATTATGAAGAGCAAGTCCTTAAAGGAATATGCAAAAATAGGAAAAAGAACTATGGTCTGGGAACAGCTGAAATTGGCTACTTTGATCTGTATAATATAGACTGATTTGAATCACAGAAAATTCTATGATTATTCTGATGTGTCCCCTTTCTTCTCTTACTGGTCAGACAGGAAATAGAGCAATTACAAATTTCTTAATCATAGAATCATAGAATGGTTAGGGTTGGGAAGGACCTTCAGCTCATCTAGTTCTGACCCTTCTGCCATGGGCAGGGATGCCTTACCCTAGACCGTGCCTCCCAAGGCTCTCTTCAACCTGTCTTTGAACACTGCCAGGCATGCGTTCTGTTTACTTTCTAAAACAAAAAAGATGACCTGAGAGGCCTGAGAGGAAAGGAAAGCTTATATTTCTCTTATAGAAATTCAGGTAGCCAAAGAATTATTGGTCATTTTACTGTTCATTTCAGATGCATTAGATATAACATTGCAGATTAAATATAACTGAATGTGAAAGAAAACAATAGTTTAACTATTCCTGTTTAATAATGTCATCCAAAGTCTTCAGCTGAGCACTAAAGATGCTCATTATGTGAGCAACTTGAAGCAGATGGTTTTCCATGTCTGTGAAAGCAAATTCTAAGGAACTGCTAGATTTACTCTCTGCCAGGGGCATGCAGAGCCTTGATCGTATCAACTGCAGTGCTGATACAAAAAGAGGTTAGTATAGCTTTAAACCATTAATAATTTTTGTGCTGTGATTTTTGACAGATAACTTTGTTCTGGAGAGAGATTCTGGTTTGCAAGATAATTTCAGGGAAATCTGAGTCTTGCCTTCTTAATAACACAATAGGCATCTCCCTCTGTCTATTATTACATCTCCTTCATGTTTTAAGCTTGCTTTTAGCAACCATTTCCACACTTTCCACACAAAGCTGGTGGGTTTTTTTAACTTCATACTACAATATCATGTCCAGTTCTCAAAATAATTCTAAACTGATTGTTATATACTTTATTTCCCATTATTGATGACTCTGAAGTCATCTATGAATTATTAAATGAATTTTAAATTTTGTCCTGTGACTATTTATATATATGCATCTTTTTATGACTAATTATTATGGTATATAGCAGTTTTTCAACCACTACTTTGCTTTCACTATGGTTTTAAAATGTCAGTCTTTAACCCACCATTCATGGGGAAAGTAAAACTGGGATCCTTCTGGTAGGCATGAGTTGACACATACTTCAGTGATGCAAAATGGTATGTTGAGTTTGTCAAAAAGTCTATTAGCTTCTGGCATGATTTCTCTTTGTGATAACAGTGAGATTTACTTAAATAATGCATGGTCCTTATTTATGTTGATATTGAACTATGGCTTTAAAAATACTGCAAGTGTTAATGCATGCAGCGTTTTTTTCCTAATTCTTAATTTAGAATTATTGTGTTTCTTCCATCCTTTTCCTTTCGAAGGCCTTAACACCATAGTTTCAGCTTCAGACTATGAACTTCAGTGAAGTCAGTAAATAATGTCTTTAGAATCAGTTGCTCTTAAATCATATGGTCTTTATTGTCAGTGGACATGTAAGTGAATTAGAAAGGGTGACATACAATTAACACAGCCTTTTGCAGGTTTAATGAGCAGTGATAAATTCTTTCTTTTGCACTTTAAAAGTGAAGTTACAAATAGAATAAGCTAGAGAGATTGTTGCTCTCTTGATTCATAATAAATTATTTGTAATTTATTTATACTGGGATAGGAGGCATCTTCTTTGAAAAGAAACCCCCAGGTTATTTGAGTAAATGTCTGTTATCATAAAATCCAGTAAACTATTCCTACATTACAAGGATTTAGATGGTAATATGAGCCATGCCTTTTCATTATTTGTTTTTGTTTTAAACACTCAGTATCCCCTATATCACTAAAGCATGTGGCTTTTCTTGCTTTCCATTGACATTACGTTGTTAATAGCACTGAGTAAAAGTGTTGCTAGTTTTTTAACAGCAATTTTATAGACTGCAAAACCATTAATTACAGTTTTAATTACCAAGCATGGCTTCTGCATAAGAAATTATTTTTGCTGTTATTAAGTATATGTAGAAAACTGTACTTTTTTGATTTAGAAAATTTAGTTGTTCAGAAATATCTACAGTTATCAAACATAATGCTGTTGATTATTTTGATTCCAGTTCGTGTAGACAAAATATTTGTGACTGGAGTTTGAGAAGATGCTTTTTCATCCTTCCTGCTCCATCCCCTCATGAATTTTCCAATCAAGAGCAGCAGATCTACTTCATATTGTTCTCTAAGTTGTCCTTCTGGTGAAAGGATCTCTGCTATGTTCTCCTCATATATTTCTTGGAGTGCTTCTATAAAGCAGATAATTTAGATTCTTTTATCACGTTAAGGTCTACCAAATGTAAGAGAAAGTTAGCTCATCTTACTCTGGTAAAGAAGAGGGAAAAAAATAAGACTTAAAGAGAAAAGCCAGTCTAGTTCAAGTGAATTCCATGGAGCTAATTATACTTTTCCTTGGTATGATTGTGTTAGTACTTCCATTTATGCAATTAATATCATAGTTCAGGTCCTCAGAGTTTCTAAGAATACCTCTGGAATGCTGTGTTGAGGATGTTTCCACTCATTGAACATCTCACATCAAACAGAAGATTTAGAGATTTAAAAAATTAGTGCAAACAGTCATGCCTATATTGCATTGTCTTTTGAAGTATGAAGGAGGATTAATTTAGATGCTAGTTGTTCCTTTCTATAAATCTGTATTTCTTTATTCAGAAATTAAAACTTAAAATTGAAGTTATTCTTAGAGTTTTGAAAGAATAAGAGCTGGAAACCCAAATAAAATTCATAACTTACTGAGTTTTTGCCAGTTCCATTCATCTAATTGTTTGTGCTAATAAATGAACAATTTGCAGACTAGTTTAAATGTATCCTGCTGTGGGTATTTGAGGCACTTCAGCATAGTTGAGATACTAATGTGTACAGGCGTTGTCATCACAAAATACATAATAAGCAGTTTTCAAAAGAGTGAAAACAGGATTGAAAGGTATTTTTCTCAGAAATGCATACATTTTTGTTTAATGAAATAAAAATAGACTGATTTTATTTTTTAAAGGTGCTCATGCTTCTTACTAATTTCAGTTCAAGTGGAAGTACACAGTAACATGAAATAGGATGCTATTTTACTCCACATAATTTAATAAAAATTGTTAAGATTCTGCTCCCTAATTATTAGATTTAATTAAACATCTCTCTATGGCTGTCTCTGTTCCCTTCACTTTCTTCCCTACCTGCTCAATAGCTACTCTGACCTTAAACTTGGAACATAACCCAGCATTTCCTCATGTTTTAAGCTCACTGCTCCCTCAATGTCTCTTGCTTGGTTTTTCTCTGACTTTGCTTTCTGGACACTGTTATTCCCCATGTCCTTGCCAACATAAATTGCCAGTTCTCTGCGTCTCTCCTTTTGAAACAAAGTTCACATATAACATTCTTATAATGATTATATTTCTGGTTTTGATAATCCTTATTTTATTATGAAGTGCTAATACTCTTCAGAATCCCTCATGTAGCTCAAGGGATCAGTGTAAAAAGCAGCTGATTAAAGCTTGACAAACACTGAGGTTTTGTTTGAAGAGAGGAGGTATGGAGAATAAAATGGAGATTCAGATAGTGGTCATGTCCATACTCAAATACTAATAGCTTTAACCAAATACACTCAGAAAATAACAGAAAATAATAATAAAAACCTTTAGGAAGAATCCCTCATGAAGGATGCATTTTCTATGTCTTGAAGAAGCTTCTAAGAAATTAATGGAATACTGAAGGTCTACACTTTGAGTGTGTGCTCATGAATGACAGCCTTTTGTTTCAAGGGAAATGCTTAGAAAGCCTTTGTGAGAGCCTATGCTGGAAAAATAGTTGCTCTTCCACCCTGTATTAATACATGGTCATTATACTTCTATCAGTTATTTCCCACGCTAATCCATACTGCTGTTACTTCTAGAGATGCACCTATTAGTCAATCCAGAAAATGCAAAGAAGGATCCTTTCCTTCTAGAAAAATTATGGGGCTTATTTAGGTGACTGCTTGTACGTGAAATTCTTGACACTAGGAGGTAGGAGGCCCTTAAAATGCCATGAATTTACACATTTAATGTTTTAAAATTTGAAGCTTTTAAGTGATACTATTTAATGCTGTTTGAGGGACTACCTACAAATCGTTTATCATGGCCTCAGTGACTCTAGTACTTCAAGGATCAGGATTTAAAATTCTTCTTTTTTCCTCATTATTTTAATGGGAATTAGAAATGGAAACATTAATTGCACACACTACCAATTCTCCTATTCTTCCTTTCCCCCCCCCCCAATTATTTCTAAGATTTTAATTTTTTTTTTTAACTTTAATCATCCTATGAAATGTTTCAACAAATAACTAATGGTCTTTGCTATTAAGCATTGTGAAACTAGGAAGGAAACATTGTTCAGTTTCCTCATATATATTTGTTTCATTGACACCTTGCTTGTGTATATTATGTGCTTGAACATCTTTAAATAAAGAAGTTTCTTTGTTGGTATAGTCTTAATAATTCAAAGCCTTTGTTTTCTTCTACAATAAAACAACGAAACAATAATAATATTTCTTCAAAACAGTTTGGGTTTCTTTTGTTCTCTTTCTGTTATGTTCACTTATTTTCTAGGAATTTTGACATTCTGTTATTGTTTTCCTGTGCTAATGCATACTTGACAGTTTACACAAATCCAGACATTTTTATAGCTCTATGCTTTTGCCAAAATTGTTTCCTGTGTGATATGATTTAGCTTAATTTCCATAGGAAGAACCATAATGCTTCACATCCCCTTAAAAGAGAAGACCACTTTAGTGTAGCTGCTTTTTATTATTATGCCTAATCCTAAATTTCTACCTAAAAGTGATATTGTATCATTCATCACAAAGCTAAAGGCTTCACTGAAGTCACTGTCACCAAGTAGCTGAAAACCTGATCTAGGGATCAACTGGAGAATTAAGACTTTGAATAGAGAATAGGAAAGCATTGAGAATCTGTGGAAAGACTGGCACTCGGGAGAATATGCTCACAGTCACTTGGCTCAGTGAGGGAGCAGGCAGCTGGATGAGATGGAGACAGAGGATTCTGCTTATTATTTTCAGTCTAAATAGACTAAATAAAGCATGCTATGTTATTGCGGTCTGAATGATGACCGTATGGCTCATTGTAGTCATTTCAGTAGGACAGAATACATGAAAAGCATTGGAGAGCTGCTGCAACAGATTTATTTTGCCAATACTTGAAAAGATGAGGCTATTTTGGCTTAGCAGTTACTTTAAGCGGAACCTCATGTCTTCACACACATGGGAAGAAGTAAGAGAGAGGAACTGGGCACTGTGTAGGCATGATGCTCATATAGTTATCAATTGGGATTCTTTTCGTTCCCACTGCACTATCACCTCACTTTTTCACCTGCTTTGGTCAGCTGTGTGTATTTTGTCTAGCAATAGAGTGGTTTTCCACTTGATGTACTTGCTTAGGAAAGTGGGATGTAGGAGTACATAACTCAGAAATCCAGCCACAGGTAGCTGCAACTTGACTGTATTTTGGAGTTTTCCTGTTACTTAACTCATCCTATGTTTCTTAACTTACAGTGAGCAGACTGAGAAAAGGAAGTATATTCAGGCATGTTTTATACTATTTGCTATTTAAAAATTCAGCTCTAAACCTTAGTAAAATTGAAAACTGAATCCCTGAAAATAGTTGGTGCTTAAAATTTTTAACTATAATGCTGCTTTTGTGAAGGCATTGTGACAATTTGGGCAGAAATATGACAGCATTTGGTTTTATGAGAGTGATATTTAATAGGAATGTGTCTCCAACTGATTTTGCTGGAGGAATTATAAACTGATGAGAAATTGCAAGCTTCATCTTTCTTTTTTTTTCCTTCCAGTAGTAATTGAGGGCCACGAGGATGATGAGGGGACTGGAGCACCTCCCGTATGAAGACAGGATGAGAAAGTCGGGGCTGTTCAGCCTGGAGAAGAGAAGGCTGCGTGGAGACCTCATAGCAGCATTCCAATATCTGAAGGGGGCCTATGGGAATGCTGAGGATGTACTCTTTATTAGGCAATGTAGTGATAGGACAAAGGGTAATGGGTTCAAACTTAAACAGGGGAAGTTTAGATTGGATATGAGGAACAAATTCTTTACTGTAAGGGTGGTGAGGTACTGGAATGGGTTGCCCAGAGAAGTTGTGAATGCTCCATCGCTGGCGGTGTTCAAGGCTGGGTTGGACAGAGGCTTAGCTGACATGGTTTAGTGCGAGGTGTCCCTGGCCATGGCATTGGAACTAGATGATCTTAAGGTCTTTTCCAACCCTTGCTATTCTATGATAGTCCAGTATCTCCACTTGTCCATCTTTAAATGGCAGAGGCTGGGCAGTCCTCTCTTCCCTGCCCAAGCACAACTGTAGTGTTTAAGGCTGTAGTGTTTAAGGCTTCAATGCTTTTGAGCTTCAGGAAAAGTAGTGCTGCAGACTACATTCCTTTTATCTGATGAGCTTTAGGAGGTTACTAGGTTTTGTTTGTTATGAGGGTCTATTAGATAGTAAGCTATGGCCTGCAACTAACCAGCACAATTACAGACCAGTACTACCATAAAAACTCCAGATAGGCAAGTTTCAGGCATTTATTAACTGAAGATTGAAGACTAACAGCAATCCGAGAGTCCAAATTAGAGAATGGGTTTGCAATAGTTGTCAATAGCTGAGTAACAGCTATATATGCTGCATCTGACAAAGCTTTTACTTCTAATATAGGGGTTTTTTTTTTAATCTTCTCTCTCATTTTTTCGTTTTTTTTTTTTCTACCAGGTATGAACTACCCAAATGGCTTATCTTCCTCAGACCCTTCTTTCAGAAGGGGAAAAAAAAGGTAGAGGGTGGGGGTGGTGGTGCAGATGCCTCTGGAAAAATGTAAAATCTTCCTTCTTATTTCCATTTAGTCCTTGTCAACTGAAGCATGTCTTCTTAAGGATCCCTTCCCTGTGATATTTTTTATGCTAGGACTAGCAGTGGTAGTAAATCTGTAACTTTGCAACTTGTGTACGCTGCTGTTCTCAAAAATCATGTGCACTCTGGAGGAACTTGAGTGTAAGCTATTCCTGTGCAAGTGAGGTTATATATGTATCGATTTATTAAGGGGTCACTTAAGATGCTTTATCAAAAAAGTAATGACTAAATATGTATGTGACAGCTATTAAAATTTATTTTGTAACATACATTTATTGTAATCTTGCCTTAAAAGTCCCAGACTAAATAACTCCCACAAAATTCAAGCCTAACCTCCCCAAAACCTTACACAGCTTGAGGCCTTTTTCTACAAATATTCCAGGAGGGTTTTTGATCATTGGTCGTTTTTCAAGGCTATTGTGCGTACTTCACGCATATTATAACTTGTACATAACAAGGTGTCATGGTTTAAGCCCAGCTGAAACTCAGAAAAACCACACAGTCTCTGAGTCTCCCCTCTTCTTCCTCCCCCCAGCTCCCAGAGGGATGGGGAGGAAAATCGAAAGACTGTAACTCCCATGGGTTGAGATAAGAACAGCCCAGTAACTAAGGTATAACACAAACCACTGCTGCTACCACCAATAA
>JANRGW010041587.1:0-10386 GCA_024733675.1 Psilopsiagon aymara | reverse complement strand
GCAGTGTTCAAGGCCAGGTTGGATGGGGCTTGGAGCAACCTGGTCTGGTGGAAGGTGTCCCTGCCCACGGCAGGGGGTTGGAACTGGATGGGCTTTAACCAAAACCATTCCATGACTCTATGACTGGCAGCTGGGATTTCATGATTCTATGGCTCTCTGAATAAGATGCTGCTGTCAGAAGCTGAAGAGCAGAAGCAGGAGGTGATGTGGGCTCTTAGGCCTAATGGGACAGAGGAGCCTGGACGCTCTGCAAGCCCCACCTGGAGATATTGGGATTAGAGCGAATCTTGACATGGCACAGGATGTTGGGGAGTTGTTCTGGCACCAGCACTCGGATCTGATCCACGGCACTGCAGAGCTTCAAGTAGCCCAAGTAGAGGCCCGGAGAGAGGGCATGGCTGCTCCGCTGGTGGTAAGCCAGCTTGTCCTGAGGAGAAAGGCACCACTGAATGGAG
This sequence comes from Psilopsiagon aymara, assembly GCA_024733675.1. Taxonomy (NCBI): domain Eukaryota; kingdom Metazoa; phylum Chordata; class Aves; order Psittaciformes; family Psittacidae; genus Psilopsiagon; species Psilopsiagon aymara. Next base: position 9,931 of record JANRGW010041587.1, on the reverse strand, counting down.
CAAGCTCTAGCAGGGGGGGCTCTCCCCTGCCCTGGTGCCGGCTGCCAGGGCACAGCCAGCCCAGCCAGCCGAAGGGAAGCAGCAAAGTACAATCTGTTGCTGCCAGATGAGCCTGGCACCAGCTTGATGCCTCCCCTTGAAGCTACACAGGGTTTCTGCAGGCTGGCTGTGCTATGCTCCCCCTTTGCCTGCAGCCAGCACTGAACCCTTGGTAGCCCAAGGAGGAGCAGGAGTGCTGGAGGTCCTGCAATTGAGCCAAAGGCAATTCCCTGCAGCGATGGCACCGAGCAGCACCTGGATGGAGATCAGCAGCATGTCCAGAGCAGTGGGCTCCTCTGGGGAGGACACGGACTTGCGACTGCTCTGCAGCTTGCAGATGGGAACCCAGCGGACACTCTCGAAGGTCTGGTTGGTCTTCACCTCCTTCAGAGTGACGATGAGGATGTTGCCCTGTTTGTCTTTGACAGGCTCAAAGAAGACCTGCCCCAGGTCCTGGATACCCAGCAGCCCCTGCACAAAGGGATGGGAGGGCAGGAGAAAGACAGTGTCAGGGGACATCCTCAAGGCACAATGCGCTGTGGGATGGGGCACTTGGGACAGGACTGGCCAGGCTGTATGGGACTTGGAGCAACCTGGTCTAGAGGAAGATGTCTGCCCATGTCAGGGGTTTGGAACTGGATGAGCTTTAATCAAACCATTCCATGACTCTACGACTGCAGCTGCCTGCTGGAAAACAACCTGCCTGGTGAAACACCCACTGACAGCTCCCAGCTCTTCTGCATGAGATTGCCATGAAGCCGGACATACCATGTACTAGAGAGGACAAGACAGGGGCACTCCATGCTGCTGCTGATTGAGCCCTAGGCAGGACCGACAGAGGCCATGGCTTTCCTGCCTGCAGCACGTCCACGTGCTGCTCCCAAACGCCCCACAAGAAGTACCTGCTCCCCATCCAGGCCACCCTCACCTGCATTTGGGAGATGGCCAGCAGCATCTTGAAGCGTGTCTGCAGGATGCAGGAGCAGGACGACTGGGAGACGGTGACACACTGTCGCAGCCACAGGATCTCATCCCACATACATGACACCTGCAGCACACCAAAGGACTGTCACCACTGGCTGCCACTGCTCCACACGAAGGTGTCTTGTGGAAATCCATTTGCCTTTCTGCTTGAGTTGGGTTAAGGATGTGCCTGAACATATATTGCCTCTGAGCAGGGGTGAGACTTAAAACGCCACAGGTACCCCAAAAGCCGCTACCTTATCTCAGGGCAAGTACCACATGTCCACTCAGACTTTTGTCTTCATCTAGGCCTGAGACCTTAAGTTTGAGTAGAAGATAGCCAAGGGAAGGAAGGAGCAAAAGATTTTGTTCTGAGCTGCCCACCTGCCCTTTCACTAAGCCTAATGACAGCAAAGACCAGCAGCACCCTGCACATCCTGCTTTGTACAGCAGAGGCAGAGCTGCTGTGGCAGGATCAGTTAAACAGACAAAAAGCTGCTGGCATCCCTACGGAGACACAGTAAGCATCCACTGTGGTGGCACTTGGTGCATTGTCCCACCTTTGGACTTCCAGGGGCTGGGCTGGAAGTGCCATTCCCTAATGGTTTCTTGGTCCAACCCTGCGCCACCCCAGCACCCAGGGTGGAGGGAATCTGCTGCCATCGGAAGGCAGCAGTGGTCCATAATGGCCACTTGGCTCACCTGGGGCTGCTATTGGCTCTTGGCATTGCTCAGCCAAGAGCAATGCAGCCAATTGCAGTGGCACAGTGGAGGTCCTGGAGGCAGCACCGGGAAGGCCAGGAACCATCAGATATTGTGTTGTCTGGTGCTCACTTTGTGCACATGGGGTGTCCCCTGATGCATCTCCCAACCCTGAATCAGACCCAACCAGCCCCAGTGAGAGTGCTCCAGCACGATGGGCACTACTGCCTGCACAGGCAGCAATGGGGAAGGTGATGTAATGAAGGTGCTCTACAGATCATGAGACTCTTGAAGGACACAGTGTCCAGCATGGTGGCCATCATTTCAGCAGCATCTGGGGTGGCAGTGTTCAAGGCCAGGTTGGATGGGCCTTGGGCAACCTGGTCCAGTGGAAGGTGTCCCTGCCCGTGGCAGGGGATTGGAACTGGGTGAACTTTAAGATCCTTTCCAACCCAAACCCGTCTGGGATTCTATGATTCTGTGTGTCAGGAGACACACTGCTGCCATGTTCCAGCACATAGCAGAGGGTCCCTAGCAAACCCACCTTGGTGAACCAGAGAAAATCCTGCATGAGCAGGCAGGAGTAAGTGTCATCAATCTCCACCACAGGGATCTGGTCTTCATGGGTCACCAGGATGTTGTCATCCTTGTAGAAGATGGCTGTAAGGTAGAGGCCCCTGCATGGGAGGAAAGAAAGACTTCAGTGTCACCCCAGGCTGCCAGCTTCATCTCCTAAGTGTCTCAGAGGAGATGCCCTGCCCCAGGTCCAGCTTCTCCCCAGCAGCCTGTGTCAGAAGAGGCACACAGCTAGTATAGGAGCAGGAACAGGAACCCAGCGCTGCCAGTGAGGCAAGCTTGGCTGATGCCACAGCTGATGCCCCAGCATAATGGAGGGGGATGCGGCCAGGCCTGTGCAGGAGACACACTGTGGTGCCTGGAGGCCAAGGGTGAAGGTGGGCACTGGGAAGCTGGTGGGGTCTAGGGGAGGGTGGAGTGTTGGGTGATACTCAGAGATCAGGTACAGGGCTTGGCCAGTCCGAATGGGGACACCAATGAGAAACGTTTGATTTCTTGGCAATGGGAATCCTCTCTGCTGACACCAGCAGCTTGCTCAAGGCAAGGACCCACCTCTGCACACCCTCAGACTCTGCAGGCACACACAGCCCCATGTGCCCAATAGGAGAGGGGCTCTCCACCACACCAGCAGCCTCTCACCGCTTCAGTGTCTTGAGGAACTTGCTGCCAGGATGGAAGAGGTGCTTGAGGCTCTTGGAGACTGAGTGTTTCCTGCTCTGGGGCTGGTTCTTGCAGGGCTCTGGGGAGCAGAGAGCAGAGGATGCTGCAGCACAAGATGAAGAGCTGAACCAGCATGGCATGCCAAGTCTCTTCCAAGCTGTCTCCCTGCTGTGCTCATCCACGGGACAGACCTACTCCTTGTACCACCTCAGTTCCCTGGACCACACCACAACTCTGGACCCCCTCCCCCCTTCTTGCCAGACTCCCCATGCACTCACCGTGGCAAATGCAGTGCTGGTGGACAGTCTTCACCTGCCCCAGCAGATGGTCCAGAGCTTCAGCTTGTCCCCTTCGCCGTGGGGCCCGGCCGTCGTACTCCCGCCAGTCTGTGGGGGACATACTAGCATCACCCCTTGGTCTGGGGGAAAAAGTGTGTCTCATGCCCTCCTCCCCACGGTGTATCACCTCCCGGTTTCCCAAAGGCAAAGCATGGCACAGCATGGCATAGCATCAGATGTGGGTGCTGGGCACTTCTGGGCAGGCCTTGGGAGATTCCCAGGAGCACTCCGGCTCTGCACAGCACCCCATGGCCACCCTGCAGCACGGCAGGGACAGAGCACAGGGGAAGAATAAGGTCCCATCTGTTGCTGCTGCTCTTTGCTGGCCTTAAAAAATCAAATTCTTCCCAGTGTCTTCCTCCAGGTCTTCCCTGGACTGCAGCTTTCCTGGGCAAGTGCCAGGAACTGGATTCACCTCAGCAAACGCATCAATAAGCTCCTGCCAGCAGCAGGACTCAGAGCAGGGTTGGGTACCCACCAGCTCTTCGTCAGCTTTACATTAATTGCTTCAAACACCCCCTGTGTCCTGCCTGCTGCTGTTTTCCATGGGAAGTTCAGCTCTGTTAACACTGGCTGAAGCTTGCCACTACTTTTAGTAGCTTTAAAAACACCCAGGGAGGTGCCTGACTATACCCTGCTGGGCCAGGGAGGGATCTTCACTGAAGGGAGAAATATTAATGGAGATGAAAATAAAGAAAACCCACTCATGTCTGATTCACTTCTGCGTCAGTGCCATGTAGGAACGTGACCTGTGTGGGATGGCAAAGGGGCTTTAAAGTGTGTCAGACATGACTGACACCCTGTCAGGGCAGGGTGAAGCTATGGCCATGCAGCACAGGCACAGGCTTTCTACATGCACCCATTTACATCCATGCAAATGTGGTTTTGCATCTTGCACCCTGGTGCTTTGTCGCTTGTGTAGCTGCAGCTAGAGCCACTCGTGAGGCCTGCACAGCTCCAGCCCCATTGCTACTCACTGGGGTCAGACCTGTACCTCTGATGCTCCCAGGCGTGCCTGGTCTCTCACTGTCTGTTCCTCAGATGCTCATGGTGCCACTCCAAACATGTCCTGTGGGACCATTATGCAGCAGAAACCCATTTTGGGATGGGTGGTGAGGGGCAGAGGGCACCTGAGAGATCACTCATCCCTGAACTTCACCCTTTGGGTCTGCTTCTTCCAGTTCAGTCCTAGCCTGGCTCCTGCAGCTCCCTGGGGTGCATGTGTGACACTGGGTGGCTTTTCCCCACTGCTTGCCCCATTGCCAGTGCTGGGAGGTGAGTGCTGACAGTCTGGAGCTCATGGGTAAGGCTCGTGACCTCCATTCCACCTCAGTGCTGTGGAACACAGGTCCCTGGGGATCAGCTGGATGGGCCTCGCACCCATCATGCAGTGGCACAGAGAGAGCTTCACACCCACTGCCAACCAGGACCAGGACAGCTCTGAGGCCTTGAGGACACCTCCAGCTGGGACATCCCACCGTGTCAGCATGTGCAGTGGTGGTTTTGCACAAGTTTGCCCGCTTTGGGGCAGATGTCACTGAGGCTGTGAGGAGATGCCCAACAACAAATGACAAACCTCTGCTGAAAACCACAGGGCTACTTTTCCTTCCTACAGAGGAGATGGCTGCTCTGCCTCCCTTTTGACTGGGAAAGCAAAGCATCTTCTTTCCAGCTTCCTTCTTAGGATGAGCTGACATAGGTGGCCTAAAATGGCTCAGCCAGGAGGACTTCAGGTTGAAAAATTGCTATATGGCAAAGCTCCTATTGCCTGCTTGGTGTGAGATCCCAAGTTCTGCTTCCATTCTCAGATCCACCAGACCCTATACCAGCAGGGAGAGGGACACTGGATGGCACAGGGAGCTGCCACTTCCCTGCATCGACCCTGCAGCCAGGTCTGGCTCCTGCTGGCATTCCCAGTGGCACTTACTAGAAGGGATGGCAAAAGGAGGCACAGAGGCTTGCGGGGGACCCCAGCCCTTCATGTTGTAGGCAGACACCTGGACGTAGTAAGCTGTGCCCTGTGAAAAGGGAAATTACATTCAGCATTCTGGCACCTACCCTGGCTCAGTGTGCACTTGAAGGATGATTTCCCCCAGCCCAGTACACCAGGACACCACGGGCAGTACTAAACCGTGAGCCTGCAGCCCATGTCATCAGCTCTGATCTCTCTACACTGTACAAAGCTTGATATCAGACACTGGAGAATCCCCACAGCCTGAGTGGGTGGCTTTTGAGGAAGAGGCAGAGGAAGGATGGGACACTGCAAATGCCCCTTGCCAGGAGATGCTCTAGCCCCAAAGACACAGGACTTCCAAAGCCTGGAGGGTCAGGGTGCTGTCTTCCCGCTGGGATGTGCAAGGATCCTGGAGACAGGGTGCTGGCCCAGCGCTGTTGAGGGCTTGTAGCACAATGACAGTGATTAAAGGCCTCTGATTAAAGCCCAGTCAAGCTGCCAGATATTGCAAGGCCTCCAGGCACTTGTGAAGGCACACAGGAGCCTACAAAGCAGCTCTGAAAGCTTGATGGATGTGCTCAAGCCAGCCCCATGCAGTAAATGAAGACTGAAGCCCCATCCCACCACACACAAGGGCAGCTTCTCCTACCCCACAGTGGCTCCTGGGTTTCAGCACTGATGCTTTGGCCAAGCCCCTCTAACCACATTGATGTTTTCCCTGCTCCCCACGCTGGTGGTCTCTGCCTGCCCAGAGCTCCGGTTCTGCAACTCCCTGGTAAGGGTGCCCAATTCAACCCAGCACCCCAGCATTCCTATTGCAAGCTCCATTCCACTGCAGTCTCCGTCCTGCCCCATCTTTGCTGCACTGGTCCAGTATATGCCTGGACAGGACAGCAACCCCTGGAGAAGGGACAACTGACAGGCAGCATAGCTCCTGCACTTCCCAGGGAGATAAACCAGCCTGTGACTGTGACAAGCTCCTGTAGATGGGTATGGGGCTGGTTCCCCCTCTCCAATGTGGGACAGTGTGAGGGATCGATGTGTGCAGGTGGCCAAGGAACAAGCCACTGATTTATTGCCCAGGAAGAGCATAGCTGAAGATGGGAGCAGGGTGGGAACAGACAAGTCAGGTGCTCGGTGAATGGACCCATTCCGCCTTCTACCCCAAAGCCACAGGCACCCCTTCACTGGCTTTCCCCATTGCCAGGGTGGCTGTGAAGAGACACATAGACGCCTCGTCCAGCCCCACACTCTTGGTTCTGTCCACAGGCTGTGCTGAATACAGCACATACTATGGCACAATCCCATTCCTCCTGCTCAAGATGATGTCCCATCCCTCCCCTGCACTGCCTGCAGGGAAAGACCCAACAGGCTGCACCATGGCTGTGGGCTCTCCCCCCGCAGCCCAGACCCCCGTGAGCTCACCGACACCAGCCCCTGTATGGTGAAGTGCAGGCTCTTCAGCTTGTCGATCATGGCCTCTCCCAGCAGTGGTGAGAAGGTGGGGAAGCAGCTCCACTCCACTGAAATGAGAGAGACCCCCAAGGTGCTGTGTGGTCCCAGAGCAGACACAGGCGGTCAGTACCACGGTGGCATGGAAGCTGGAAGCAGGGAAGAGTAGGAGCCACAGCAGGGGCTACAGCACAGACAGCCGTGGTCCTCCTCACCAAACCGTGTCAGACAGGGTCAGCACTCTCAAACTATGGGTCAGCACTCTCAAAGTATGGGTCAGGAGTTGGGGATGGAGGAAATTCTCCCAGAAGCCAAACCCAGCTGGTTTAAGCAGGTGAGGGGTGCAGGAGCAGCACGATAACAAAGCACTCCAGTGTGCATGATGAGGGGGCAGCAAACAAGTGGCACCCTGAGTTTTGCCTTGGTGCAGGATGGTGGAGAAGTCTAGCTCAGACTGTCCAGCAGTCCCTGGCTCCTCTTGTGCTCGAGCACAAAGGAGTATTCAGTGTGCAAGGCCAGGCTGGATGAAGCTTGGAGCAACCTGGTCTGGTGGAAGGTGTCCCTGTCCATGACAGGGGGTTGGAACTGGATGAGTTAAAAGTCCTTTCCAACCCAGTCCAGTCTGGGATTCTACAATAGGAGCTTGGCAACACTGCTCAACCCCCAGCATGCTGGCATGGTGTGCATAGGGTGAGCACCCCAGCATGCCCCACCAGCACACTCAAAGCACCTGCCCATGGCTGCGTGTCCTCTGCACTGCCGTGGGGACCCTATTCGTTACCTTTGTACTTGGTGACAACAGCTGAGTTGATGCTCAGGGGCTCCCCAAAGGTCACCTGCACAGAGGAGCTGCTGGCCACGGAGAGGCGGACATTGGCGGGAGCATCTGGTACTCCTGGGGATAGAGAGTGCAGGGATCACTGCACTGAGGATGATCACTCTGAACCCCACAGTGTCCCTCCTGGGCCTCCCCCCAGTCCCAATGGCATGCTCCTGGTTCAGCCCCATGCCTGCATTACGCAGCACCCTGCTCCTTCCCCCAGTGCTGCAGCTGACCCCCAGGGCCCCCAAGCCTTCCGCCAGCACTCACGGGCATGCTCAAACCCTGCCTTCATGCGCTTGTAAAGCCTGTATCGCCACTCCCAGGCCTTGAGCTGCTTCTCTTTGCTGGAGCAGTCAGTGTTGGGTGCTTCATTCACCACCTGGGCTGTCAGCTCATTGACACGCTGCTCTGCTTCCCGCACCAGTGTGGAGAGGTGCAGTGAGCGGCTCTCCAGGCTCACGACTGTGGGGTGGGTGGCATGGCCATGGATCCCAGAGGGGAGCCAGCAACAGAGAAGAGAAGGTGGTTAGGGCAAGCCCAGCCTCTGCTGGCAGCAAGTCCCCTCCCTGAGACCCCATTCTGTGCTCCATGTCCTGCTACTGGGCTCCACTCCAGTGCCTGGCTGCACTCCAGCCCCTGGTGCAGCCTGCACCAGTTTCCCACAGCCCAGTGATCACCTTCCCACCCGGACCCCACTGTTTGAGCTGCCCCACTCCACCAGGTTGGTGATCACAGTAATAAGCATAGCATGGCTTCCCCATTCCAACTCACAGTGTGGGCTCTCCTTTGCTCCCGCCTGCAGCAGGGCCCTGGCGATGGGAACATTGTTGGTCATGATGGCGATGTCCAGGGGCAGTAGCCCCTCACTGTTGGGGGTGTTTAGGTCCAGCTCTTCGGGGCTGTACTGCTTCAGCAGCTCCTGGACCCTGGCTAGGTCCTGCAGCTCCACAGCCTCGAAAAGGGCAGCATTGCTCTGGAACTGAGTGGAAGGAGAAATGGGGGTCAGCACAGGGCACCCTACTTCACCCCACCAAACACCCTAGCCCCTCACCAGCACCCCACAAACACAAACAGGGAAGATATGGCCTTATCCCAGGGGCTTGGGAGCATCTGCACTTTGCAGACACAACTGGGTGATGCTGAGCAAAAACCCAGACCAGCTCCAGCTGAACTTGCTCCAGGGTGGCTTCTCTTAACACACTCTTGGTCTTCCACCCAGGAGACAGCACTGCCCACATACACACCCTCCATTCCCGTCTTCCAGGCCACAGCAGTGCTGGATGAAGCCAGAGGGCACTGACCAGGTAGGACTTGCGGAGCTTCTCCTTCTCGCCCCGTCCCACCAGGCTGCCCTCATCAAAGGATGTGTAGCTGACACGGAATTTCCCTGACAGGTTTCGGTAGAGTCTCTTGGCTGCGTTGGGTGAAGAAGGGCCCGGAGGCTTCCTGGCCTGAGCCAGCTGCAGGTCCCGCATCTGCTGCGTCATTTTAGGGGAGGATGACCTGGGGAAGGACAAGGACATGTGGGGAAACAAGACATGGAGAGCAGACAGAGAGGCAGAGGCACATGTGCCGCATGAGGACTGAGGCACAACCCAGGAGAGCCAGTGCAGAGATGGGGCAGGACACGTGAGTGGCTGCAAGGCTGGTGCCAGTGATGCCTTCATCCATCTGTTCCCAGCTGAGGTCAGACTGCTCCTCCCCATCACTGCTACTGGCCCTGCAGAGTCTTGAGGGGTTCGTATGAACCCTGTGGGTGAGACACCTCCATCCAGACACAAGGGCCAGTCTGGCTCTACTCTCCTCTTGAGTTGGGATGCCCCAAGCAACCTCAGGCTACTGTGTTCTGCAGCTTGCCCCCATCCATCACACCAGGGAAATCTCTCCTCACTCCCATACTCCACCATCCAGCTCCAACAGAGATGGGCTGTCATATTTCAGGTCAACAGCCCCCAGCCCCATGCTGGATGTGTGCTGCCCACCATGCAGCTGGCTTGGGATGGCCTCACACACCCTCTCCACATCCATTCTTCCAGCAGGAGCCCATCTCCTGCACTCATTGCTGTCCCTCAGCCCTCTTTACTGTGTGACTGTCCTCAGGGTCCATTTATTTCAGAAAAGGGCACTCTCCAAAAGTGACACAAGCTTCACAGCTGCTCCTCACTGTCTCCATCCATATTCATTATTAAGCTACAAAATCTTTTCTCCACTCTAAGTTTGGTTTCTATTTTAAATACCAATGATAAATTTGTAGTTACCAGGAAAGCTGGGACCTACACGAACCCTGGAGAGGGCCTTTTGACAAGGGCCTGTAGGGACAGGACAAGGGGGAATGGCTTTAACCTGACAGAGGGGAGACTGAGATGAGCTCTTGGGCAGAAGTTCTTCCCTGTGAGGGTGCTGAGGCACTGGCACAGGGTGCCC
>JANRGW010041586.1:44578-79139 GCA_024733675.1 Psilopsiagon aymara | reverse complement strand
CTTCAGATACTGGAAGGCTGCTATGAGGTCTCCATGCAGCCTTCTCTTCTCCAGGCTGAAGAGCCCCAACTTTCTCATCCTGTCTTCATACAGGAGGTGCTCCAGCCCCCTGATCATCCTTGTGACCCTCCTTTGGACTTGCTCCAACAGTTTCATGTCCTTTTTATGTTGAGGACACCAGAATGATTGGCACTGATTAAAGGCCTTGAAACACTGGGCTTTGTAGGCTTGAGAGGGAGGAAACTGCCAATAAATGTGAAATAATAAGGATACAAGTGGCAGCAAAACCAGAAGGTATGACAGCAGCTGCATGAAAAGAATTTGGAGGAAGTATTGGAACACATGAAGAAAAGGAACAGAAAAAGTGAAAAGGATAATATAGAAAAGAGAGTTTCTTTATAAGACAAAGAGAAAAAAATGTAGTAGTGTGGTGTATGATAATGAAATACAGTATTGGTTGTGACAGCATTATTAGTTGAGGCCCAGATCCCTCATTTTTTTAGTACTTCATAGGGTAACAAGCAATTCAGTGCAATTGGGCTTTAGTTACAAAATGGCAGTATTTGAAACAGTAACCTAAAGTTAGGGATAAGTGGAATAGGAAGTAAGAGTGAGTTAAAGATGAAAAAATTGAGGTTGTTTACTATAAATGTTATAGAATAACTCATCTTTATTTTTCAACTTTGTAGGAAAAATTGATCAAGTATGTAACAGACAGTGAGACTGTGGAGCCAGTCATCTCCCAATTGGTAACTGTACTTTTGATCGGCTGCCAGGATGCAAATTCTCAAGCCCGACTACTTTGTGGAGAATGTTTAGGTGAATTGGGAGCCATAGATCCTGGCAGGCTCGATTTTTCTACAAGTGAAACTCAAGGAAAAGACTTTACATTTGTGGTAAGAAGAGTTACTGTAGTGCTTGTTCACCATTAAGGGGTATTTTTAGAGTACTTAAGAGTAGGGAATGTCATCATTAGGTGCTTTGAAAATCTATAATTGCTTTCTCATCTTAACCAGTTTAGTCAGTGACTGTTTAGAGAGTAAAGATTAAAAGTACTGTGTTTGTTTTAATGAAACTGGTGTTCTGTTTGTGATTGAGGCTGGTGTGGAGGATCCAAATTTTGCCTATGGATTATTAATGGAACTGACCAGAGCATTCCTTGCTTATGCTGATAATGTTCGTGCTCAGGATTCTGCAGCATATGCAATTCAGGTAAGATACGTGGTTAGAACCTTTTTTTTTTTTTCTTTTCAGAAATTATTTCCTATTACACTGAACTCAAAATTACACAACGTAAGTGTACATTTTGAAGTACATGTTTAAGGAGTTCAAACTTTATCTTATGCAGCTTTAGGCTACAAGGTAAAATGTTGTTTGGGATTCTGATTTCTAATTTTTTAAATGCGTCAGTGCTTACCTAGAATTCTTGGGAGCTGTCAAATAAAGTATTGGTTTGCTTTTGTGTTGTGATACTGATGGAGAGATCTGATATTTCAGATGTAACTAAGATTCCGGACATAGTAATTCAAGGAATAATCCTAGACTGACTTAAAAATGGTGCAGGTTCCATAGGCAGACATGAAAAGCAGTAGGTATTCTGCTTACACTTCTACACGCAGTAGAGTTTCTTCTTAGACTTTTAAGAAGCAACTTAAAGATGGCATACCCTTAATTTCAGAATCTAGTCTTTTATGTTGGTTTGCCAAGTCCAAGCTGATTTGGTGGTTGGGTTTTCTGTTTTGTTTCAGGTTTGTTTTGGTTTTTTATTTTTCAGGGGGTTTTGTTGTCGTTGTTTAATAGCTTTGTGAAAACTTCAGGGCAGTTATTTGCTCCAGGAGAAAATAAGTGGCTCCATGTCATGTAGTCAGTGGAATAATAAGATTTCATTAGCTTGTGCGCAAGAAGCAATCAGACTAACTTCTACTCCTAACTCACTGGCAGATGTACAGAGTACAAGATAATGTGGTCCAAACACCACCTTGAGAGTCTGGAGGATCAGTAGTTAACTGGAATCAGCACTGCATAGTAATGGAGGATTAACAAAGTTGGATAGATGTTTTGCTGTTATAATTTGAGTTAAGCATTCTGTAATTTTATATCATCATTTCTATGTCTACACCAGTTTTTGTTGCTCCTGTGGCCATGAAATACTTTCAGTGCTAACTTGGTCATGTAAACCATGCCTTTTCAGGAGTTATTGTCTATCTATGACTGTAGAGAGACAAACACTGACTGCCCAGGCTCCAGGCTTTGGAGGAGGTTTCCTGAGCATGTGCAGGAGATCTTGGAACCTCACTTAAATACACGGTATGTGACAACTTAAGCAATTTTTTTTCATAACAGCTTTTAATATTTTTTTTAAAATCCAGTTTTGTGGTTGTTACTCTTCTGTGAGAGTGATATGTGTATATACAAAATTCAAATTAAGTCTGTCTATGTAAAGCTGAATTAGCGCTTACTGGAATGTAGTTCTCTATAAATCAAATGTAAAATTCTCAACTCATACTTTGCCCTGATCTGCCTGTTTGTCTCCAGAGCATCATCTTATGCAATGTATTGAAGCTGTTGTTTCTGTTTTCTCTTCTTTGTGGAAAATCTCACTAGGATTAGAGTTTGCACTCAAATTCATTAACAACTTCTTATTGCTACCCTTTATAGAATTAGGAGGAGATCACTGGGTTTCAATTTGACTTTTCATTTGTTGATAAAAATTATGTGAAGGAAATTTCGAATAATGTATGCACCTTAATTTTGTATAACGAGCAATATTTCCTTTCTGTTTCTTCACAAAGACAGTCATGCTCATCTGTGATAAATTTTACCATTTTAGACAGTAAATCTCTTGGTGTTTCGTGGCTTTCATAAATATTCTGATTTTTTTCCTGTCAAAAACATAGTACTCAAATATTTATCAAACTGCATTTCTTAAAATTGATTTGAACAGCACTTTGAAGTATACTTAAATTCTGGTAACATGTTAAATTGTTTGTATTTCATGTTTCATTTTAAGAAGTTCTAGAATAGAAGATGCTGACTACTGAAAGTGTTTATTTAATTTTGATTTTTTTTAATATTCAGCATATGAAATGCAATGTGATTCATAATTAACAATGTGCTCTCTTAATTATATAAAAACCTAAAGTTCTATTAAATGGATATTTAAAAATTACAGGTACAAGAGTTATCAAAAGGCTGTGGATTGGTCTAAGATGAAGAAGCCAATTTACTTAAGCAAATTAGGTGATAATTTTGCAGAATGGTCGGCAACTTGGGCAGGTTATCTGATAACAAAGGTAAGAGAATAAATCTACTCTCTATATTGCTATGTGCAACCCAATTCTTGGACTACATTTCGGTTTTTGAACAGGGTGGATGAGGGAATGTGCCTATTTACAATAGGCCTATTAAAGCACATACCTACTTCTTGCATCATTAAGATAACCATGCCTCTTCCCTTCCCAGCATTACTGCTTCTTGGCTGGGTTTCACAGCTAGTGTCAAAGACTAGTCTAGGAAGTTTGCCCTTCCTAAGACTGTTATACAGCTGAAGGCACTGACAAATGCTTTTGAAAAATATATTAAATGCTTCTGGGAAACCTCAGATTTACCTTCTCAGTTTCTGACAAATTTCTTTGATTTCCCTATAAATTTCCTTTATTTTCCTGTAGCTCCACAGTCCCAGCATATAAAAAGTATTTATCTCTTTCCTTCCATTTTCCAACGTGTGACCCACTGGAAATTTCATTTCTAAATCAACCACTTTAGGAAGTGAATGTAATCACAGTAGCTCTGTAGATACACTGGCCTCTTTATATTCCAGACAGAGAACAATTGAATGTCTTCATAACTACCTACTTTTTACAGGCTTTTAAGGGCAGAAGAGAGGCTGGGTGCAGCAGTAGCCTCTTAGTCTTTTAAGTTTTTTTTATAGCCAGGGCAAATCCCCAGTGGTGTAGGAAACATGGAAAAGTGGAACATGTAAGCAATATTAGCCTGTCTTTCTGTAGTATTAGCAACTGATACATGTAATAGCAGCTGCCGTCTGGCATCCCTGTTGCAGCTTTAAGTCTGAACTTTCTGTAGGTGACAAGTATCTAAAATTATCTGATGGAATAAAATTTGTATTTGTTAGCAAAAAGAAATCTAGTTAATTATCTGGGCATTTGCAGTTCTCTAATGATGCTTTTCCTGGAAATAATGTTTTCTGTAGGTGCGACATGATCTTGCCCGAAAAGTTTTTGATTGCTGCAGTATTATGATGAAGAATGATTATAAAGTAACAATTTACCTGCTTCCACACATCCTTGTCTATGTCTTGTTGGGATGCAGTCAGGAGGATCAACAAGAGGTGAGATATGTAAGATCTTGGTAGTGTTCTTCCTAAGGAGCTGTTCTTCTTAAGAGCTGTTCAACATGTACACCTACATGAACAAATTGTGTAAGTGTTGAACTCCTTTTCCTGTATTAATAATAAAAATTTTCTGCCAGAGTTTTGAATATTCTCATACAAGTTCGTGTGTAACTGCTTTTCTGTGGATTTCATCTATTTCTTTAGTAGGGCCTAGGGCAAGAGATTATGCAGTTAATTGTAACTGCAGTAACATCAAGAGCTGGAGCGGTACAAAGAGAACAGAATGTAACACGGAAGGATTAAATTGAACTTGTATAATTCCAAGAATTCAGAACCACAGTTTTTTTTCTTCTCCTTGTATAGTCTTACAATTTAAGTGGGAGAACTATTTAGCTAGTAGATTTATGCAAAGCAGGAATCAAAGATGTCTTGCAGCAAAGCAGGGATAGGAGAGAAAAGAATCACCCAGTCCGCTTTCCTTCACTTCGCTTTAGCTGAAGTTGGAGAGTCTGAAAAAATGTAACTTACATTATATTAATTTGAAATTTCACAGCTAACATAGCTGTATTTAAACACAGTGGGTGTGTAGAGGTGTGTGATAATTTTTCTTGTGTGAACAAGTCCATCCACATAAGCATTTGTTGTTTACGGTAGCTCATGTTCTGTTGACTAAACCAAACAGGAAGTAGGTCTTTCAGCATGTCATTTGCCTAATATAACCAAAAAATTGATCTGTGGTCTGATAGCCAGTAGATAACTTGACTCTTATGAAACCTCGAAGTATTGTATTTGCAGCGGAAGTGCACTAGCATTCTTTGTATCTGGAAACCTAAAATTCCAGTAATCGTATCGTGATGGTTACTGTGAAACCAAGGATTTGCTTTTCGAAGGCTTTCTTCCTGTATACAATCTCCTGACAACAACTATTGCTTGGTTTACGATTTCTTCCTCTTAAGATTGGAACGAAGTTTGCAAATAACATCACAATCATAAAAAATAAAATCTAGTATTTTAGCTTAATTTTTGTGTGAACTGCAGTTTGCAGCTGTTATGATGCCCATATGGTGCTTATGTCTTGTATCATATTAATGTTTCTGTAGGTTTACGTGGAGATTATGGCTGTTCTGAAACATGATGACCAGTCTACCAGGAGAATTGAGGACAGTGCGTCTGATCTATGTCAGCTGAGCACACAGACTGTGTTCTCCATGCTTGATCATCTGACTCAGTGGGCTAGACATAAGTTTCAAATGCTTATTGCTGAGAAAAATACTGGCCAATCTAGGAAAGACAGAAGTGATCTAAAAAGTGAGTGATGCTTATTCTATTTAAAATGGCATATACATTTTTCAACTAAGTATTTAAATTTGCCATTTAGAAATGCAGTGTTACTATTACGTGTTAGTCTGCTTTATGATTTCTTACTATCAGATTGTGATTTCCATCTTCTCCCACCTTGAAACCGTTTGAATGCATATTGTATACAGAATCAAAATAAAAAAAAAAAAAACCCACAAAAAAAAACAAACCAACAAAAAAACCAGCAAAATAATAATTTCTTGGTAGTATCCTAAAGGGTCAATTTAACATATTTTATACAGTCTTGCATGATGTAGGAAGATCACCAGGTTTGTTTTAAATCAATTATTATTGACAGAAAACTGTATTATTAATCAGTTTGTCACTAACTTATGAAAATAACTGAATTTTGATGCATAAGGTAATTACTTAAAAGAAACATGATTAGACAGACTTTTTAAAATGTCTTTTTTCTGTAGCATCAAGCAAGAACTATGGAGAGTATCAAAATGTGACGCGTTTTCTGGACCTTATACCTCAGGATACACTAGCTGTGGCTTCCTTCCGCTCTAAGGCTTACACAAGGGCTGTGATGCACTTTGAATCATTCATCACAGAGAAGAAACAAAACATTCAGGAGCATCTTGGATTTCTTCAGGTTCTGAAGTTCCTTTTGGGTTTTGTTTGTTTTAACTTAAAATTAAAATAGACACTGATGAAAGAAGCTTTGTGAAATTACTCTTTGAGATAAGAAAAAAAGATGTAGTTGGGCTCTTGCTGTGGGATGCAAGTGTTTAATTTTCTGTCTTTCAGCAGTACTTAGTACTTTCCTTTCCTTGGCATGCTTCTTTCATGTAAAGGAAGCTTTTTTTAGCTCATAATGAGGGATTGTAAAAATCCTAGAAACAGTTAAATGCGAGTTTGGTGAAAATGTAGTATTTACTTCTTTTAGTTAACTCTATGCCTTTTGTCAGAGAAAACAGGGTCAACTGTAATGAAAAAAAAACCCAAAACTCAAAACACTTTGAAGAAAAAGCCTCTTAGGCTTTCCTAAAGTACAAAAAGAGCTAATGTTGAAAAGGATTTAAATTATTTTCAGGAAGTGTTTTAACCTGTGAGATGAATCTGTTCGGATTCCTTATGGTTTATACTCCTCAATAACATTTTAACTATGAAAGCCTTAGAATGTTGCTTTTCCATCTTTAATAATATGAAGCTGCAGATTATTAACTTTATCATGTAATAATAGCTTTTTTTTTGCTCTTTATACAGATTATTTCAGGTAACTTGATGTGCTATTCTTACTCTTTCTGTAGTACGAGATCATGAGTATTACAAAATGCTAAGCAAAAATAGGGCTCAGTGTTGGAAGTAGCCCAGCAAAGCTGATGTTTTTTCATGAAAGCTTAATGCCAAGAAGTCCTACAGAGTAATTTATTCTCCGTTTTCAAGAAGATGCATGATTCTTAGCGTGTTATATGTAAAATATCTTCTTGTTGTCTTAGACTTGTTTTTAATATCAATTTCCATTTCTGTTTGAATAAAGAAATTGTATGCGGCTATGCATGAGCCAGATGGAGTAGCTGGGGTGAGTGCAATTCGGAAAGCAGAACCATCTCTCAAAGAACAAATCCTTGAACATGAAAGTATTGGCTTGTTAAGAGATGCAACAGCCTGTTATGACAGGGCTATCCAGCTGGAACCAGATCAGGTAAATTCGAGACTTTTCAATTAAATATATGTTGCTGCTATTTTAAAAAATCTTCTTCAGTAAACGCAAGGCTAAGCCAAAAATACCTCTCCAGAACATTTAAGTAAAATGAGAATGTAAGGGTTTACTGTGGCACTTGCTGAGTAATTACTGCTTTTAGAAGTGTCCGTGAACTGAAACAAATTTCTTACTGGTTTTATATTGTCTTTTGCAGGCTTGGGTTAATGGCTGAATTCTTATGACAAGGTTTTTGCTTTGGCAAATTTTTGCTAGGGCCAATTAGAGTTCAGCCTTTGCATGGGATGGCCAGGAACTGGACTGCTTAAGTATCATTTACTACCTGGTACATGCAAAGAGAATTATTAAAGCAAATCATCATAGGTTGTATATTCAAAGTAGTTCTTACTTACTGTTTTGATTATTAACTTCCAGGGAAAATATTCATAATAGAAGAGCAATTGGAAATTGATTAAGAAAACCTAAAATTACTCATTTTCCATTCCTCTGGCCATGCTTCATTCCCAGGGTATGGAAGACATTTTTATGAAGGCTGAAATCATTTTGGGTTTGGGGGTTATTTCCTTCCTGTGACTTTCTTTCTTCTAGTTCATTTCTTTAAATTAAATTCTTATTCACAGCTCTAATATGGGTATTAATAATTTAATATTCAACTATATTTGTGGTGAGGTGCATTTCAAACATTGCCAATGGTGATCTAAGTTCTTGGATAATCATAAACTTTAAAATTTTAAATGTTCATTTAGCTTATGATGCAATTGATAATGCATTTTCATATTATGAGAAGCATCTAAATAGATGTATTTCCTCATTCAGACTGCATAAATTTAACTGAAGTATCTGTGATTTTTCTTTTTTTTTTTTCTTTTTTTTTTTTTTCTCCCCTTATTTCTAGATTATTCATTATCATGGTGTAGTGAAGTCCATGTTAGGTCTTGGTCAGTTATCTACTGTAATTACTCAGGTCAATGGAGTCCTTGCAAACAGGTACTGCAAGCATTTATTACAATGTTTATTTGAGTAATATTATACTTTTGTGTTACACCTGTGTCTCAGTAGCCATTTTTGTCCATTATTAAGCATTTGAGGCTTATCAAGCACAGCCAAATAGCAGCATGAAGCTAGAAAATTTAGCGTGCTTTGTCTATGTATTATTTATTTCAAGTGCTTCCTGTCTGCTTTGTGTGCAGCAGTGATGTGTGCTTTAGTTCGTTAAGTAGAATCTTTTCTTTGTTGTCTGATGTATTACTGCTTCCAAAGCTATTCTGTAGCCTAATAGAGTAAATGGAGTGGAAGATGTTAGTTTTTAAAAAGAGCCATAGAATTTAAATATGCTACTTGGAAACTGTATTTGAGATGGTGGTTTACAGCTATCATTTGTTATCAGTTCATATCCTTTGGTTTTATTGATTTTTATTAGAAGCAAGCTTACTTTTTTTTCTTTACAAGTAAGGAAAGTTTATATAAAGAATATTTACAAGTGTTGTGTAGGATGAGCAACTGACACAGGAAAGGAAAACCAAAAATTAGTTCAGCACGAACTTACTGCCTTTGGTTTCTTTCAATAGGCCTGAGTGGATTTCTGAATTGAACACTTACAGGGTGGAAGCAGCCTGGAAACTTTCAAGATGGGATTTACTGGAAAATTATTTGGCTTCAGGTGAGTTATCATGATACCAAAATGCGAATACTTCCTTGCATTTCTGAACAAGTGTATGTGTTAGTCTAATCATATTGAATCGAGGGGCAGGTATTTTAATTTTTTAGTCTTGGGTTTTACTGGGGGGAGGCTTGGTTCTGGCAGTCTTCTAAAATTTGTATTTGATTGTAAATGTTACAGTATTTGAGTAGAAAATTAAAGCGAGGGTGAGGCCAGACTTCTTCTGGGTTTGTTTGGGGGGTGCATTTTGAGGTGAAATTACACAGTATTTCTAGAATTCAGCTAATGAGTTCTTGAAAAGACTTAACTTTTCTAGTAATATGTTAAGACAAATTAGCATGTTCAGATTAAGCTGCTTAAAGAAAGACTTTAAAAGGCTTTTTTTGCTCACCAAAGATGAGAAGTCTACCACATGGAGTGTCAGACTAGGACACTTACTATTGTCAGCCAAAAAGAAAAATGAAGCAGCTTTTTATGAAAAACTCAAGGTTGTTCGAGCGGAACAGATTGTACCCCTTTCAGCAGCAAGCTTTGAAAGAGGATCCTACCAGCGAGGATATGAACACATTATCAGGTCTCTGTTCTTCATATTATTTTCAAATCTAGAAATCATGTAATCAACTATACTGCAGCAAGAATTTTCTGTTTCCACAATAAATGGTACTGATGTAAGTTTTCTGTCACCTTTTTGTTTCTTATACTCGCCCAACTGGAACTCTTTGATTAACTGGGGATTTATCCACCATGAAAAATACTAGCAGTAAAACTGTTGGGTATAGCCTTTCAGATTTGGCAACCAAGTTTATGTAAACATCAGGTAATAAAATACAACAATTTTAAGCATGGAATTAAGTAGTACGTATAGGTCAGTGATTCCGTTAACTCCTATAGCTTAAGAGCATTGCTTTTAATCTATATGGTGGCTTAAAAGCACTCCTGTCTTCTGTCATAGAGCAGTAGGAATTGAAACCCCATCTCTTTTCAATATTTTTACTTTTTTTTTAATAAATATCGATGATTGCTGTAGCAGGCTTTTTTGATGAAAAAGGCATGATACTTCCTCTGCACTGTAAATGCATCCTTATGGCAAGATCTTGTATGAAATTAAGCAGTTGAAGTATGTATTTCTTAACTACTCCTTAATTCTATTTTGTGTTGCTAATTTTGGCAGTGTTATTTAGGAAACAGAATTTGATTATTGAGTAAGAAGGGTTTCAAAATAATTCAGCGTAGTCATTGATCTTGACTACTTGTAAGCCCTTAGCCATTGTTTCTCTGTCAGATACACCCATTTAACGCTTAGGCTCTGACATTGAGAACGTGAGTGTTTACAAGCTCTCAGATTTGCAGCTTTTTTATAAGTAGTGACATCTAATGATAATGGTATTTTTTTAATAAATGACTTTATTGTAAAGAAGGTGTTTAAGTAACAGTGTATTGCCTCTAAAATGGTATGTACTGAATATATTAGACTTTGTGAAGAATTATTGCTAAAAGTAATGGATAGAAACACGTTTTCTAAAACTTGACCTCCTTTCCAAGCAAGCTTCATTTTCTTTATGTTCAGCAGCTTGGCAATGGCATAGTGAGAAAATAACTAATCAGTTTACAAATCCTTGACTTCTGTGTGTTTAGTTTTGCTGCATTTTTGCATTTTAAAAGCTCCTGCTATTTGAAATTACTTACACGGCTAGCTTTTAGAGAGAAAATGGCAAAAGGTTTGTAAAACTTGCATGCATCTCAAGCAGCAAGAAATTTATTTTCTTTCACCTTTATTTTTCCAACCCAGGTTGCATATGCTGTGTGAGTTGGAACATAGCATTGGACCAATGTTTCAGCAAACAAATGGGGACTGTGGTAGAGATTCCCTGAACTGGTGTGCTCGTATTGAAATGACCCAAAACTCTTACAGAGCAAAAGAACCCATTTTAGCACTGAGAAGGGCTTTGCTTAGTCTTAGTAAAAGGTGAGAATGTGACTGTTTCTAATATGTGTTATACTGTCAGTAATATTTTGGTTTCCCACATGTATATTAGAAGAGAGAAGGTAAAACTGTGGACATTTGTTACAGATGTAAGCAGTCTTCTCCAGTACTACAAACCTTCAAAATAGAAGGGAAAAGTGGTCTTTATAGGAAAGACAAAGGAGAAACAGGGGGAAAGAGTATTTGTTTCTAGGCCTAAATAGAAAGAGTGTGAAACAGATATGTGTTACAAATAATTTGAAATAATCACCATATAGTAGTAATATACTGTATTGAGAAATTTTGTGTTTCACACATTGTGATATTTACTTAAGATTGTAAAGGAGCATCAATGACAGAAAGTTTTCATTTTCTGTAAAAATATCTCTCCAGCCAGGATTACAGTGAGCTTGTTGGTCAGTGTTGGCTCCAGAGCGCTAGAGTGGCAAGAAAAGCTGGTCATCACCAGACTGCGTATAATGCTCTTCTGAATGCAGGGGAATCTACACTCTCAGAGCTTTATATTGAAAGAGCAAAGTGGCTGTGGTCCAAGGTAAAGAAAATAAAAATGGAACTTACTTTCTTATGTGCAAGATAGCTATCTTTTTAGCTTTCTTCAAGGAAAAAAAGGCACGCAGTCAGTATATGTAAAATAAAATATGTCACCTTGGACTTTGAGCACATTCTGATTGCTGTTGAGCCACATGAAGTTTTTACCTCCCACTGCTAGTCACTCTTTCTGTATCCATTGACTTTTCTGGCAGCTATGTGCATGCAAACTGGTTGATCACCTATCTCTGCAAGCAGCCTGTGCAAATTTAGATTATCTTAATAGTAGATGTTTCCTTAATCTGTATCCTTTTAACTAGTAGAGATAGGTAACAAACATGGGAGCAGTTATTGTGGTAAACCTAAACATACAACAGTGCTGAGGTAGAAAGGGAATAAACGAAGCGTTTTAAGACAGTGCCTCACACTTGGGGACATAGCTTTGCCTTATGTACGATTATAAGATGGAAGTTTTGCATTTCACTTATACTATATAAACTGTTTTCTTCTTTCGCTTAGGGCGAGGTTCATCAAGCACTTATTGTTCTCCAGAAGGGGGTTGAGTTATGTTTCTCTGAAAATAAATCGCCATGCAATAGCAAAAATCAGCTCATCCATGGTCGGGCAATGCTGCTAGTGGGCAGATTTATGGAAGAAACTGCTAACTTTGAAAGCAATGCAGTTATGAAAAAGTATAAGGTAATTTGATACACTAGTGTTAACAAGACTTTAATTTTGAATTATAATATAGTCCTAAAGTAATATATCTTGATTGTCATGGTGATGTCAACCAAGGGTAACATCAATTGGATTAAATGGTGTATCAGTATGTAGGAGGGAATTAGTACTTCTTTAAAAGATTTAACTATCTGAATTGGCTTTAATATAACATGTGAGTAGAGGGAAGTCTGCAGTTCTCAGCTCACTGAGTAGGAGCTAAGAATACCTAATGTAACTCTTTTAAAGTAATAAACAAATTACAGGAGCATGGCATTTTTTTATAAATGCACAAATTAGAATTCCTCATTAAAATGTGGGCTACTCTAAATAATGAGAACTTGATGATGCGTTGTGCTACTCTTCATTATTACTTCTCTCTGGTGGTTTATAACTGCACTTTAAATATGCTTGCAATCTCTGAAGAACTAGGTTGCCTGTAGGAAAAGGGGCAACTGGTATGTTTTTCTTCAACAACACAGCACTACACTGCTTCATCTTGCTATGCTAGTGAAATACTGTGTTGGCATGGATTAATTTTGTCAGCTAAACCTGTAGTAGATATAGATCTTTAAGCGTCTTTAAAAGTAGTATGTCTGCTATCCAAGTTTTGGCATTTGATCCTTTTAATACTTACTACTATCTTCCTAATTAAAATACTTTTGGAACATTCATTTAGAGAAAAGTCTAATGCAGGTATCAAATCAAGGGAGATTAAAATAATGGGAGCTAATGAATTTTTTGTGGATTATATTAAAATACTAATGCTTAGAATTCTCTAATATCAAAATATTGGCACTAGAAACAAGCCAGTGTTAAAAGAGAATGGATGTGCCACTTGCTAACTTACATTCTTTTCTAATGTATGGATTTAGAAGGAAAACAAATGTAAAAAACCCGAATCACTTGGATAGCAAACAACCTTTAAGATTTAATCCAGTCATTAACATTCTACTGTTTTACTTTTCAAAAACACTAAAAGAAACCCAATATTGAGTCGATCAGTATCAGGAATTTAATAATATTTTTCATGAAACTATAATCTTTCCTAGTTGTGGAATCCTGCATAATCTTCTGAATTATCTTGCTGTCTCCAAATCCAAAACGTATTTTAAGGACAGACTTCTAGCTTGTACAGGCATTTGTCTTGGGGCCAAAATACAATTTTTGGGGTTAAAGGTACAATTAATACTTCTTTGCACTTAGTTTGCACAAAAGGAATTAAAACACGTTTCTTGTTTCTTGAGAACCTTTTTTTTGTTATTGTTTTACCAATTTTGATTTCTAAATTTAGTATTCTTCCAAAGGTAACTCTCTCTTTTTGATTTTATTGCAGGATGTTACAGTATTCTTGCCAGAATGGGAAGATGGACATTTTTATCTTGCTAAATACTATGATAAATTAATGCCAATGGTGACTGACAACAAGATGGAAAAACAAGGAGATCTGATTAGATACATAGTTCATCATTTCGGGAGGTTAGACCCTAGGGGAACTTTGCTTAGTTTCTATAGAAGGATAACTATTACCCTGGAAACAAAAACCCACACAAAACCACTTTACAGGAATATTGTCTTGCAACAAATCAGAATGACTTGAGGTTTTTATGCAGTATTTTAAAACAAGGTGCTGCTTGCTTCCTTTTTGTTTTCATACCAAATTTTACTTTTGCCTTCTGAATAGGCAGTTGTCTCATGCAAGGAAGTTAATTATTTTATCTGCAGTGTTGATTAATAAAAACAAACCCTTTGTGTATTATTAAGCTTTAGTTGTTGCAGATGCATAAAAATGTTGAACATACTTTTCTGAAGTCCAGAATGGGATGTGAAACAATTCAGAATGTAGAATTTGTAATGCTTCTAATACATATATCTCATTAACATGGTGTGCTTTAAACATGTAATCACAGATCTCTACAGTATGGAAACCAATTCATCTATCAGTCAATGCCACGTATGCTATCTTTATGGCTGGACTTCGGAGCAAAAGCATATGAATGTGATAAAGGTAAAAGGTTTTTTCCAAGTACATATTTCCTGTGTCATACTTTTGAATATATGATTGAAAGAGCAGTGAAGTATATTCACAGTTGTTTGTTTAGACTTATACCCTGAGATTATACGGAAACAAGGAAGTACTATTATTCTTTTAAATTACAGGATGTTAGTATGCAGGAGAGTTATTTATTTTAATTAAACTCTCCAGAATTTCTTTTAAAATATATAATGAGATAGCATTGTTCCTCTGGTAACTGAAGTTGATAAACAGATTTAGGAAAAATCCTTGCATGTCACCTGCCATCTGAGTTTTCTCCCGAGTAATGAATAGTGCTTTTGTATACACTTGCTACTGTAAAGAGTTAGGCTTTGGGGCTTTTTTCTTATTTGTCTTTGTTCCAGTTGTTGAAGGAATTTTACTTGGAACTTAAATGGAGGGGGGAAAGAGGGAGGAGCAGCATTAAGGCAAGTGAAACTACTCCCATAGATGTATTTTGGGTGGGAGTTTTTTGTACAGATGAAAAATGCAGACACTGCTTGCAGGTCTAGAGTGAAGCAGACAGTTCTAGCTCCTTGATCTTGACTGCGTTGTTCTAGCTCCTTGATCTTGACTGCGTTCTATAGACAGGCCAACTGAATTTGGCTGCAGGCACATCAGATGCTGCTTTCTGTGTTTGTTGATGTGCTACTCATGCTGGGCCCTCAGGCTGGTCCCTCAGGGGGCAGGAGTGGAGATAGGAGCAGACCTGCTAATTCCATTCTTTGTAAAGAATTCCTTCATTTCCTCTCCACTGAAAATACCTTTTACTGGGCATGTACATGGAGTATCCTTGTTCTGTGCTGTTGCATCACTTAAAACATCTATTATTCCTCGAATTTTAAGAGTGTAAAAGAGAGCTTTTCTAGTGTTGTCTGTTCTATGTTCTTGTTGTCTCTGCTTGTTTATTTCCTAATATTCTGGTTAAGTATGTTTCTATACATATTTGATTTAAATGATTTCATATTTCCAGTTGGGGGGAAAAAAGGAGAATAATCTTGTCCCCTTGTGTTTTTCAGCTAGTCGTTCAGAACGTGTTCAAATGAAAAATGATTTAGCTAAAATAAATAAGGTGATCACAGAGCACGCGAATCACCTGGCACCTTATCAGTTTCTGACAGCTTTTTCTCAGTTGATCTCCCGAATCTGCCATTCTCATGATGAAGTCTTCTCAGTTTTGATGGTGATCATTGCTAAAGTATTTTTAGCCTATCCCCAGCAAGCAATGTGGATGATGACTGCTGTGTCCAAGGTATTTTGATAAATATAGCTACAGCTTTATTAAGTTTATAAAACTGCTTTCATTAAAGAGAAATGTGAATATTACCTGTTTTAATTTAAGATGATAAGAAGGAGTTAGGAGTTGCAGTAGCTGTAATAGTGTTACAGAACAGCATAGCAGTGCTATGACTGTAAAAGATGATATTGCAGTCAGACATTACAGGTACTACAGTTTAGATGTTACTGGTTTTCACATTACTATTCAGATTTAACAGTTTAAATGTTTCAAATTAGAATGCTAACATGCATCCTGTCTTGTATGATGTATTAGGAAAGAAGTTTGAACAAATAGCTGATGACTTAAGGAGTTACAGACAACAGATTTTGTTGGTTCTAGTAATTGTTAATAGAGCTTCCAGTTTAATAATCAAAACAATCAACTCTTTGCCTTGATTAAAATGAGGTAGATATACCTAATATTACCTGGCACTTGATCATTCCATATCAATTTTGATAGCATGGTGCAAGCTATTTCTTCAAGGCTGTTGAAATAGCAGTCAGGATACACTCTCATGTTCTTGAGTATTTGCCTTTATGTTGTGGGTCTCCCAATAAAGATTTTGGAAAGTAATAGCCCTCACACACACACCCTCTACACCTCGCCCGATTGTAGCACTTTAGTATTTTTTCAGGTACCAAATTTCAGTTGGAGAACATCCTGCTCCAATTATTAAATATGACAATAAGTAGCAAAATAATGTATTCATTATTGTGGGGTTTTAGGGGGTTTGGGGGGTCTTTAATTGATTTGATTGTTTTAATATATTTTATCTTTCCTCTTTTTTCAGTCCTCTTACCCTATGCGTGTCAATAGATGTAAAGAAATTCTAAACAAAGCTATTCACATGAAGGAATCTTTAGGAAAATTTATTGGAGATGCAACACGCCTTACAGATAAGCTATTAGAGCTATGCAACAAACCGGTACTTACAAAAATAACCAAAGTAATGCATGTAATGCAATAATTTAAAGATGTTATACAAAAGCTTCTTCTGACAGCCTTCATTAGCCAAATCTTTACATTATTGCAATTTAACAGAAGCTACACTAACTTGTATTTTTTTTTATTTTTTGTTTTATTTACTTAATAAAAATATTCTAAACCAGTATAAAATAGCTCTAAATGGAGCACATAGCAAATTATTTCAGTATATAATGGTACTTTTCACAATGCATAGGCTGTATATTGTTTTGTGCTTTCACATATCATTCTGGCCCAGTAGCATTCAGAGAGTTTTACTGTAAAAAGAGGCCAGTTGTTTTTTTTTTATGAAGAAATGGACTTGATAATAAAGGTAAAACTAAATTCATTCATTATTCTGAATTTACATTCAGTGTGAAAAATGCATGTGACAAAATGGCCAGATATATTTCCTTTTGACCACTATCATTTAATTTTAAATGTAATTTGTTGTTTTTCTTATTACCATAAGCATTTATTATCATGTTATTCACTAGTTAATGTGAAATGGCAGTAATATTTTAGGTGTTTATTTTGAATAAGTGAACAATGTTTTTTTTCCAAAGGTTGATGGAAACAGCTCAACATTAAGCATGAATATTCATTTCAAAACACTTAAGAGATTAGTAGAAGATCACACATTCAGTGAAATTCTCATTCCCTTACAATCTGTAATGATACCAACTCTTCCTTCAATTCCTGGTACACATGCTAACCATGACCCTTTTCCTGGATGCTGGGCCTACATTGCAGGCTTTGATGACACGGTAAGCCTCTAGTTGGCAACTTGTTACACAAATGTGGCTGCAAGTATATCTTGGTTCCTTAGTAATGGAGGAATGAGTAGAAAATTTCATAATTACTTTTGTGGAAACTTTATTTTGTATGATATGATAAGTGTGTTAATAAAAACTTTAATTATTTCCTTAGGTGGAAATTCTTGCCTCACTTCAAAAGCCAAAAAAGATCACCTTAAAAGGTTCAGATGGGAAGTCTTACATTATGATGTGTAAGCCAAAAGATGATCTAAGAAAAGACTGTCGGCTCATGGAATTCAACTCCCTTATTAATAAGGTTTGATGACTTAGATAATCATGGGCATTATACTTACTGTCCACCACAAAATGCTGAACTACCTAATGAAAAAAAATAAAAACCAAGCCAAACAACTTGGACTCGTCATTAGGGACTGTAGTGATAGGACAAGGGATAATGGGTTCAAACTTAAACGGGAAATTTATGTTAGATATAAGGAAGAAGTTCTTTACTGTGAGGAACTGGAACAGGTTGCCCAAGGAAGTTGTGAATGCTCCATCCCTGGCAGTGTTCAAGGCCAGGTTGGATAGAATCTTGTGTGACACTGTTTAGTGTGTCGTGTTCCTTCCCTTGGCAAGGGGGTTGGAATTAGATGACCTTAAGGTCCTTTCCAACCCTAACTATTCTATGATTCTAAGTTACCTTGAGATATAACTTACTGGAATAAAAGTAAGCTATTGCAAAATAGCTTATTTAAGCAGAAATCAGTAGCAGTTGAAAATGTGTAACTTCTTATGGACTTGTGGAATCTGTAACAAAACATAATATTTTGCCAAAACAGTTGCTTATTCCAGCAGAAATACGGAGGAGAGGTTACTTATATCAAATAGGTAACTGCAGAATTTCTGCTGTCATGCTTCATATTTCTTATTCAGGATTTTCTAGTGTTTTCTCTAAGAGGTAAATTCATCTTTCATGCTAAAAGTGTTTCCATACTTCTTACTTCAGTTACAATTTGCTTCTTAGCAATATACTTAAGGATAAAGTACCATGTTTTCCATGAGGTTAAAGGATCTCTGATAGCATCTCTGGAACACTAAAGCATTTATTTCAAATACTCCTCTTAAGGGATTAAAGTCTTGTAAAAGTTACGCAACTTATAAATTCTATTGCAATTCTGTTTAAAATTACTTTGGAGAACAGATGAACATTTTGCTTGTATTTGACCTACTGCAGACAGTGAAGCTTAGATTTTTAAATTCTGGGGATCATGTAATTAGAAAATAGATATAGATAGAATGGTTAATGTTACTGGTATGTTTTAATCCTGTCTGTTATCTGTTAACCTCATTTTTCCTTTTGGAATAGTGCTTAAGAAAAGATGCAGAGTCACGTAGGCGAGAACTCCATATTAGAACCTACGCAGTTATTCCATTAAATGATGAATGTGGCATAATTGAATGGGTGAACAATACTGCTGGTTTGAGAAATATCCTGATAAAACTTTATAAGGAGAAAGGTAAAGAAATATATTAGACTGTAGTAATATTTACTTCTTTTAAAGAGCTTGTATCTTAATAAGTAAATGATACAAACAGCAAGGATCAGACTAAATTCTAGGAAGATGCAGTCATGTGTATGTTTAACTATCTGCAGTATATTATTCTTCGTATGTATAGTAGATTTCATTGGAAGAGAATTGGTGCTTGCAATGAGCAAGTTCCTTACAAGAACAGATAACACAATCATCTTAATGTATTACTTTATACAATGATATAAATAATCAGCAGTGCCAGCAGCGTTGTTGTTTATGTGCAGAACTGATCAAAAGAAGAAACTGTGGACTTCTTTAGATTTAATCTTCTGGTTTTCATTTCCATTACCTTTGTGTGAGATAACTAAGATAATTCATAATCATATCAAGGTTTGAGAGTACAATTGCTTTCCAGGGAGATCAGATCTCTTCTTTTTCCTTCTTAATAAAGCAACTTTTTTGGTCAGTGCAAGAAAGTTTGGGGAAAAATGTCACGTATACATTGTATGTATGTATGCAGACAGCTGCAACTTTGGAAATCCAAATAGCTCATCAATATCTCAATATATCTCTGAATACAATGAATGGCTTTATGAGGGTGGTTTTGGTTTGGTTTGATTTGGATTTTTTGTGCATGTGTGTTCTACCCGTCTCACTCCATGGTGGTCTGGCAAACAAGCCACAAGTTTTACCAGTGTTCTCTTTCAGTTAACATGATGAATTTTTTATTTCATTTTTATGGAGATAATTATCTTCTCTAAAATATTGTATTGTAATAGTATGTATAAGGCTTTATTTTGGGGTATTTCTTTTACCTAACTGGGGAGGCCTATTACAGGTATCTATATGACTGGAAAAGAATTGCGTCAGCATATGCTTCCGAAGACAGCACCTTTGCCTGAAAAGCTAAAAATGTTCAAAGAAGTCCTTCTGCCTCGTCATCCTCCTCTCTTTCATGAATGGTTTCTTAGAACATTTCCTGATCCTACTTCATGGTGAGTGACTGGAATTAGGTTAGCTCAAGAATACTTATTTTGTGTATTTTCACTAAATGTTGATTCTACTGATAAAGACTGATAACCCGAGGAAGTGACTTAGACCTATCTGGTTCTTATTTCTGCAGGTACAACAGTAGGTCAGCCTATTGTCGTTCTGTTGCAGTTATGTCAATGGTAGGTTACATACTTGGTCTAGGAGATCGTCATGGTGAAAACATCCTGTTCGATTCTTTGACTGGTGAATGTGTGCATGTGGATTTCAACTGCCTTTTCAATAAGGTGGGAAATGCCACTTGCTGAACTTGCTCTTTCTTTTTGCATGCATGGAAGTTACAAATTTCTACTGGCTTCATGGGGTTTTTTTTCCACTTCTTTTACTTGAATGTATCTGTTTGTGTTCTCTCTCTCTTGCTCTGTTTCTGACTTATATTCAACAGTTTGGGATATGTGAAGACTATATGACTGTTGTGTGTAGTGCATTAATGAAAGCCAGCTTTTTGATTTAGCCAATATCAGATGAGCTGATTTGGATACACTGAAATAGTCCAAATCTTAGAGTATCATATTTTGTGACTCTACTCTCTCCAATACCAGCCTCCAAAGCAAGCTGTAATTGCTATATTCAGAATTCTGCTGCTGTGAAAAGTTTCTTTGCTTTTCTCACACAAACTCAGAAAAAAAATCCAATCGTTCTGTAAAAATAAACAGCAGAAATTGTGGCCGGAGCAGGATTTGGAGTTTTGGTGTTTCTGTTGCAAGATGTTTTTCGTGTTGGACATGTGGCCTTTTTAGTTCAAGTGACATAGAGATATTGTTTATTTCTCCAGACTCTGATCTGAGTAAATATCTCTTAGGAAACTGGCATTAACAACAATGGGGAGAAAAACCTAAACACAATGCAAATGTTACCCTTTATTTTAACAATGCTTAAAACACTTAGGGCAATACCCTCTTTTATCAATGTAAAGGGAGAAACTTTTGAAGTTCCGGAAATCGTCCCTTTCCGTCTCACTCACAATATGGTTAATGGAATGGGTCCAATGGGAACAGAAGGTCTCTTCCGAAGAGCTTGTGAAGTCACAATGAGGCTTATGCGTGATCAAAGGGAGCCTCTAATGAGGTATGGCAACTGGTTTTGGTACAAAGTCTGAAAAAGCTGTCCATAGTCTAAACATCTGAAACAGTAAGTCCTGGTGAATATGCCAGTTCCAGCATGCCTGTCGTGCAGCTCAGTCTTACTATGACATGTAGTTAAATATAAAACAATATAAATATTCAGTGCTTACTTTAGACTCCCATCAGTGTTCTTGTTTTGCAAAATAAATGTATTGTTTATCTTATCCTTTTTAAACTTTATTTATTTAGTGTCTTAAAGACTTTTCTCCATGATCCTCTTGTGGAATGGAGTAAACCCATTAAAGGGAATACAAAAGCCCAGGTGAATGAAACTGGAGAAGTTGTCAATGAAAAGGTTAGTTTAAAACAAGCATAGCATTAAGGTGTTCAAATGTCTGTTATGGCTGCAGGTTATGTATTTTTTAATTGCAACTTCAACTGTCTTGTTTCAAGGTTTTGTGTTTTATTGTTGTTTGGGTTTTTTCGTGGGTGTTTTTTTTTTTCTTTAAAAATTCCTGTGGTTGTTTCTTCTTGATTATCTGTGTTCATAATTTTTATCCATAAAGAGACTACTTATATTGATAGAAAACTTAATTTAGCTACTGAAGAACCAAACATAATAGAGCCTATGTGTCTTTAGTATTACTAACTAGAGTATCAACAGAAGCAATAGGATAGGTGAACAGAAGCAATAGGATAGGTGAGACTCTTGCTACCCCTTGATCTGATGGTTGCACTGTACTCCAGAGTTACAGCGATTGTAACATCTGGAATCCTTTCCATGCATTTTTTTGTGCTTTTTATGGGTGCCTTCTTACATGACAAGGAAGACTTGGTGAAAATTAGGATTACATATGTACTGCTTCTTTTGTAGCTGCTGATAAATTGTTCATCCAAAATACACTTTGCAAAACCTGTAATATTTGTTCTCCTTCCCCTTTTCAGAAGTTCTGCTTTGCTGCTTCTTGCTTCAAAGGGAATATTTAGTGAAAATAAGTATCTGTAATAGCAGATAAAACTTAAGGAGTACCGAAAAACATGGGAGCTAAGATAAGGACAAGCGACGGTACTGAAGCTATGTAACAAGACAGAACTTGCTATTTGAGCACAGAAAATCTGGTCTTCAAACAGTTACTAACCAGGCTCTGTCTACAGAACTTTTATTTTAGTTACAGGACCTCCCACATAGTTTTATACCTTAACTGTTTTTTATTGGATAGTTGCCAACATCATGCTTGAGCTTTAAAGGAAAATGTTGTGAGTACAGCTGGTATGAGCTATCTACTTTAATGGGCCCCAGAACAGCTTGTTTTGAGTTGTTTCCCACACAACTTGTTATTAGACAGCTTCCTTTTCAGTTGCTCATAAATTTGGCCTGAATGTTCCAGACTAGGTATTTGCATGATTTTATCCAGAATTCCAAGAGAAAGGCTGGGGAAATTTTGCATTTAATTGAAGGTAATTGTATGAAATAACGTATTCTAACATTTTCAAATACATTTGCGTCGCTTTTTCAGTCTTCTCTGGTAATTTTACCTGTAAAAATTTAAGGCAAAAGTTATTACTCAACTAACACTCTATCCATTTTCAAGAATTATTTTTAAAAGTAGGTATCCTTTATTTTCAAAGTGACTGATGCAGACATCTGCATTTTGTATTAAATTAACATACAGATTTCAAATGCATCCCAATAAATACTTTTCTTTATTTTAAGAAGTGGAACTTAATGGATATTAATATTTTTTTTGTATTTGTTTTCAGGCCAAAACCCATGTCCTTGATATAGAACAACGACTGCAAGGTGTCATTAAGACTAGAAATAGAATAAAAGGATTACCCTTATCTATCGAAGGGCATGTTCATTATCTTATTCAAGAAGCAAGTGATGACAACCTCCTCTGCCAGATGTATATGGGCTGGGCTCCATACATGTAAAATTTGTTCATTTTGGAACAATTGAACTATTCACAAGCCATGTAGCTATAATAGTCTTGAAGGTATTAATCAGTGGTAACTGGTTACTCGTGTTGATTTCTGAGTATAAGCAGCAGAACAGTCTTAGGCTTAATCCAAAATCTTTGTAAAATATATGATACATTTGCAAGCATGTTAAGAATACTCTCATACATGCGTAAGGTGTTAATGACTTATGTTTTGTGTACATAAAGAAAACAGTAAATGGGAGCTGCTTAAAAATTGGACTGCAAATCTCTGCAAGTTTCTTAGTCTGTATGAAAAATTTTCACAATGTTGACGTAATGTACTCCATAAAGTACTGTATATTTTTGTAAAGATTTTTTTTAGCTTAAAGTTTTCTACTGATATATCATAAATGGTTCTTTCAACTTATTTTACCAATAGTTCAGAAGGTCTTTCTAAAAATAGTTAGTGTTTTGTTTCAGCAGTAGACCTTGAATTTTGTTTAACTTGGACTTCTTTCTCCATGTGACCTGTCTGTATCTAGAAAAGCATTTGGAATCTTAAATCTTGCGGCAAAGAAATGGATGCAGTGTTACAAGGTACTGAAACTGTTATCTTCCTGAAGGAAATGACACAAAGCTGTGAGTTAGAGGACCCTGAGAGTACTGGTGTCATGCCACTGTTAAAATATCTGTGACTTTAACATGTATTCAGGCGCCTGAGTTCAGGACATGGCCATCTCTTCCCTCCTTCTAAAAGGTGTGGCTACGGGTACTATTTTTGAGACTCCCATTTCACAAAAAGTGTTTTGACCTGGACAAGAATAGATGAATTTAGGATGGTCAGAAAGCTTGTTCTAACTTACAAGTAACGCTTGCTTCTCTAGACATCCAAATTCTAGGGAAAGGGTCTGGGGGAGGGGCAGAGTAGTTAAGAATTACACTGTGTTACCTTCCAGTCGGTTATCATTTTAATCTGTGTGCAGTATCTTTGTTTCTGTTCTGAGAGACAAAGACCACTATTAGTGTTTAATTACAGTGATGCTGTAAGTTTTGGTTCAGCTGCACTCCAGCCACGGCGGAGAGTGTAAAATTAAATAATGTATTTACAGTGTGTTGCTGTGGGCCACGAGTGGGTAATTTTGCACCAGCGTTGTGGCGGTCTCCAAGGCGGGAAGGTTTGTTTCTCAACAAGGCCTTCGGCGAGGGCCGGCGAGGGCGGGGCGGTGTGACGCGAGGGGGGCAGGAAGGGGCGCAGTCGGCGGCCGCGCCGCTCTGCGCGTTGCTCTCGATGGTCGGCGCGGGGCGCTCTGCGAGCCGCTCTGTGGCGCGGGAGGCCCGGCTGTCAGCGCGGCGCGCCGGAAGGAGGGCGGAGCGTGGCCCGCGCTTGTTTGGGTCTGGTGGAGCGGGGAGGGCGGCGGAGCGGTGGCCATGGGGGTCCCCAAGTTCTACCGGTGGATCTCGGAGCGGTACCCCTGCCTCAGCCAGGTGCTGAAGGAGCATCAGGTAAGCTGTGAGCGGAGCGCCACTGGCTGCCATGCTCCGGGGCGGAGGAGGGGGTTCTGCCTGGCCCCTCGGCGGGGTGAGGGAGGGGGCCTGGTCCCACGGTCCGGGCTTGCTTGGGCCAGGCTGTCGGGGCTGCGCCTCAACCGAGGCCGGCTCCCCGGCAGATGGGTAAGCGTAGGGTAGGCGGCTGCGCCTCAGCGAGACCCGCATCTCCAAGCGGCCGAAAGTCCCGGGGTGTCGGCGGGCTGGCGGTTTCTGGGAAGAGGGCGAGGCTTTCAGTGCTCCCCAAAAATCTCCGTATGCTCTCCAAACTCGCCGTGAGCGCACAGGGGTGGCGGGAGCCTGCTGCCGGAGGCCAGCGGCGCGGATATTTGCGATCTTTGTTGCAAGCAAGTAATGTTTTCGGAAGCACCCGGACCCGAAAGCGCGCTGTTTGTCCAAGAGTCGACCCGGCCGGGTTCGGCTTCTGTGTCCCCGGCTCCGGTCGGTTGTCTGCCCGCGGCACTAAAGCGCCCTGCTGCCCGACACCCCTCCGTGCCAGACGGTCGGAGTTGCGTCGTTACCGGGCTTAGGAAAGTTACTGCTGGTGACGAGGAATAGCACAGTAATGACGAAGGACAAGTTTTACAGCTCTACTGCATTTCCTTGTTGTTGTAGGAGTGGGGCATTTTGTATTAGTAGCAGCACCAGAAGAGTTTTTTAAAGCCTGAGAAGGGGAAGGCTCAAATAGTGCTTTTAAGAGGGAAAGTAAGTTTTGTTTTCAGAGAAATCATGTGTGTTGTCAGTTGGACATCAGCTCTTAACTTTTCGTTATCATTTTCAATTAGAGTTATGGATGTTGTTTAATAGTCTGAATAAAGGTGCTCTGAAATGAGTTGGGTGATGATTGAAGGCATGTTCGAGTGTTAGTATGTTTTTCATAAACAGCATTTTAAAGGATTGAACAGTTGTTTATCAGTGTATCTAAGATGTCCTGCACAAGTCATACCAAACCTGGATGTTTGACCCTTCCTAGTTTCAAAGCAGTTTTCGAAGCTTAGATCTTTGCTTGTGATTTATTGGATTTCCCAACTATGTCTTATACTGTCTGCATAGCAAGGTGGCAGCAGTGTATGCTGGCTTTTCAACTATTTTGTTAAAAACCTGGGCTGCTCACTGAAATTTGTGCTAGCTTTAAACTTCTGCTGAAGAATTGTGGCCCACTGAGGACTCAGTCTAACGAGAGGGTCGTATCTGTGATGCTTTCTTAAAGAGGCTGTTAGAGTTCCTAAAACAAACAGAATGCAAAACTCAACCTTACATGCTAATGTCATTGTCTTGTTAGTCTTTCTGAAGACTAAATGATGTTAGCTTATATGGAATTCTTGCTCTCTAAAACAGAAAAGAAAACATCTCGATCGTTATTTGTGATGCTAAGCTTAGCAGTAGCATACTAGAGCACAAGCCATATGAGGAACATCTGAGGGAACTGGGGTTGTTTAGTCTGGAGAAGAGAAGGCTTAGGCTAGACTTTATCACTCTCTACAAATATGTCGGAAGTCATTCTCTTCTCCCAAGTAACAAGTGATAGGACAAGAGGAAATGGCCTCAAGCTGTGCCAGGGGCGGTTTAGATTGGATATTAGGAAAAAGTTCTTCACAAAAAAGGTGGTCAGACATTGGAACAGGCTGCCCAGGGCGGTGGTGGAATCACCATCCTTGGAAGTGTTCAAAAACCATGTAGATGAAGCTCTTAGTGATATCATTTAGTGGTGGACTTAGCAGTCTTGGAGTAGTGGTTGGATTTGATAATCTTAAAGGTCTTTTCTAACCTAGTTGATTGTTTAACCCCATTCTTTCTTTTCTCTGCCAGACCGCTTGAATATACAGACTGACAGAAATCAACATCTAGATTAGGTTTTCTGTTTGCTATTACAGAAAAAAAATACCCAGAATAAAAGGCAATTCTTATGTAAAACACATAATGATCTTTAAATCATATTGTATCCGTGCTGCTTAAAAGTTTATCTGTGTTCCATATGCATGTTGCATATAAAAGCTTTAGTTTTCATCTCTTTAGAATGTTGTCTGTGCAATGCTGCACTCTCTTCTTATCTGAAAGTGGTGCCTATGTGGCTCATGGTATTTGAGCATGTTGAGAGCAGTTTGGGTAATGGATTTGACTGCAGTGAAGATCATTATGCGCAAAATAAGACTAGTTATTGAAAGCAACTCAAGGTCCTTCTCAATCCTTCCTGTTGTTTCTTCTCTTCATCTGCTTTCTGAAACAGTTGTTTCTCTTGTGTCTAGATGTTTAAATACAAGTCCAACAACATGCCTTTCAAAATTATATGAAGATAAGTCAAAAGTAAATCATGAAAAGTTAGCAGTGCCTTTTTCAACTTGAAATGACAGGAGGATTTTTCTGTATAGTCATATCGGTGGATTAAAGAATAGATTTGTTTATTGAAAATGGCTGTTGTGCCTGTTGGGTGGATTTTGGTAACAAAAAAAGATAAATAACTACCCTGTTGCTTCATACCTTTAACAGTGCTTCTGCTCTATAAGTTGCTTGTGTACATCTGTTCAGCTGACTTGCTTCACTGGGAAAGTAATAATATTGGATTGCAAACCAGTCAAGATATTCTTAGCCCATTGGTGTGCAGTAGGTTACAGTGCTTCCCACCTTAGCTTGTTTCTGGACTTCATTACTCTTGGCTACACCTTGAGCAGTAATTGCATTGCTTCAGCTGTCGCCAAGTAGGTACTAACTCTGTTTTTTGTAGATTCCAGAATTTGACAACTTATACCTGGACATGAATGGCATTATACATCAGTGTTCACATCCAAATGATGATGATGTTCACTTCAGAATCTCAGAAGATAAGATTTTTGCTGACATTTTTCACTATTTGGAAGTACTGTTTCGCATCATTAAACCAAGGAAGGTTTTCTTCATGGCAGTTGATGGAGTAGCTCCAAGAGCAAAAATGAATCAGCAGCGTGGGAGACGTTTTAGGTGAGAATATTTGTTCTGACTCTGTCTTGAAGAGGGTAAATGCTTTAAAAAAAAAATTACTAAACTGTGTGCCATGAAAATTAAAGTATGAAAGTGTGAGTACTTATGCCTTTGATGGTAGCTTTAATTTTTATTTAAATGAGAGTAACTACCTGTAAAATGATGGTACTTAAAAATAGGATTCCAAAAAGGAAAGTTTGCTTATTACTTACATTTTTCCCTGCGCATGCAGGACTGGGGGGAAGCTTTTTTTTCCAAGAAATTTTCAGTGAAATAAATCTCCAATGACTTCATAACCTGTGAGGGTCTTTTGTATCTGTGAATGCCAATTCTAGACATGCTGCTTTGGTTACTATAATATGCCATGATCTTTCATGGTCATAGAAGAAATTAAGTTTCTAATAAAACTCTGGTTTCGTTTTGATACCAGTTAGCGAGCTAGCTCAGATGCAGAGCTGCAAGTAGATTGCACATTGTTAAGGTTTATGTTAATGTTTTGGGAGGTGTGGAAGCTTCTTTGAAGACTGCTGTAAGGAAAGCAAGCCAGTGGTCAGACAGTGCAGGGATGGTGAGTGAAAAGTGACAGAAGAAAACTGAGGGGAATGGACAGGAGAAGATATTTTCAAGCTGCGGAGTATTTTGTGGGGTTTGGTTTTGGTTTTTTTTAATGGAAAAAAAGGAAGTTGAGAAGAAGACCAAATTTAGAAAGAGTTCTAAGTAGGAAATTAGAATGAAAGTGAGAGAAGGACAAGAATCTAAGATATTGATGGCTTCTCTTTTTCTGGTTCAAAAGTGTTTATGAAATCGTTGGTCAAGAAAGGATATTTGCTTGTTTCTCCATTAATAGTGATGATAACTTGTTAGTTCACCCCTTCTACTCTTGTGATATTCCAAACTTGCTGATTATTTTAACAATTTTCTTAACTATAGTATTAACTCTACAACTATTGTTCTGATGCAGTGTTTTCAGATAATTAGATCCTGTGTGCTCCTACTGTTTCAACATTAATTTGCTTTTGCTGTGCTCAGTCATTGAATGATCATCTTCGTAATCTAAATATTAACTGTGTCTGAGTAATGACAGATTATCATCATTACTAGGGGAAAAAACTTGCTTATAAGCCTTACAGTTGTGTGGGAAACAAGGTCATACTCTATCCAGGAGTCAGATTTCTCTCTCTCCTTTTCCTAAACATTCTTTAAAAAATAAACTTATATGTATTTGTCAGTAAAACTATACTTTAAGATATTAATGTTTGAATAAGATGATTATTTCTCTACTCCACTCTTCCAACATTGTGGTTTAGATCAGCAAAAGAGGCAGAGGACAAAATAAAAAAAGCATTAGAAAAGGGAGAAACTCTCCCAACAGAAGCCAGATTTGACTCCAACTGTATTACACCAGGTAAGAATATTTGTCAAGTATTTAAATTTAAATGTTTAGATTTATGTTTTTGAATATATTTCCCTGTCCTAAGGCACTCTTTTTTTTTTTAATTGGAGGACAAACTTGATACATGCTCAAGTTGAGAACAGAAGTTTAAGTAACTTCTAATGGGACTGGAATACTGGCTTACTCTAAAAATTTTTTTAGATTGCAATGGAAAAGATGAATCTTCTTAGGGAATTAAACAGCTATTCCCTTCATCCCATGCAGAATTTTTACTTCTTGGATTTTGGGGGGTTTTTTGTATTTTTTTCTTTTGTTTGTTTGTTTTGTTTTTGGTTTTCTGGTTGGGTTTTTTGGGGGGAGGGGGAAGTTGTTTGGTTTTGGGTTGTGTTTGTTGTTTTTCTTGTTTTAGTGGTTTTGGTTTTGTGTTTTTATTAGTAATTTTGATATGTAAATACAGTTTTGAATGACTAGTGAAAAGTTTTGTGTTTAACTTTGATTTTTGTTTTCAGGAACTGAATTCATGGCCAGATTGCATGAGCATCTTAAGTACTTTGTAAATATGAAGATTTCCACCGACAAATCCTGGCAAGGAGTAACAGTTTACTTATCAGGCCATGAGGTCACTGTATTTTGTTAGTATTTTATTTTAAATAGATGTTTATTTTATAGAAAAATACTTACTGATGAATTTGTTGTTGCGGGGGGGTTTTTGTGCAGACTCCAGGGGAAGGTGAGCATAAAATTATGGAGTTCATCAGATCAGAAAAAGCAAAGCCCCATCACGACCCAAACACAAGACACTGTCTCTATGGCTTAGATGCTGACTTGGTATGTGCAAATAAAATAATACAAACAACAGAAGTTTATAAAGTATATTTGATGTTTTCCTAAGTGCACAGGGTTCTAAAATGAATATTATTAAACAAGAGCGTAACTTTGTACTCTTGCAAACTTTTGAATTTGTAGTTAAACAGAGCAGCAAAATTGCTTTATGCTGCTCAAAACTTGGATAACAGTTAAAAAAATAATAATAAAGATCTTTCTTTATAATAGATTATGCTGGGATTAACAAGTCATGAAGCACATTTTGCACTCCTAAGAGAAGAAGTCCGATTTGGTGGTAAAAAATCTCAAAGGTAAATTGATTTAACTTCACTCTTTATACATTATGAAATTAAATCTAAAATATACTAGGTGACTAAGCCAGTTGTTTGCTTTATTGTTGTTTTTTTTTTTTTTAATTGTTTGCATACTAAATAAAGTCTTTGTTACTAAAATCCATTAAATCAAATTGTTAATTCATGCACTTAAATGAGTTTACATGGGAAAGTGTGTGCTGTCAGGACAGCTCATTAAAGAATCCGTAGAGTTTTGGTGTGTTGCACTTCTTTCTTCATATTGTGAATGGAGCAGCCCAGGCTATACTAACACTGTTTCCTTAATTGTCTTATGCAGATGCTAACTTTTTAGAAATGTATTTATATCTTTGAGGTTTTGTGGATATAAGTAAATTACTTGAGCAGTTACTAAAATAAGCTCTCTTAAAGTGGTTGCCTAAATGTTTTTATTCTGGATTTGCCCATTTGAACTAACTTGTGTACTATCATCAGTCAGAACAAGGTGGTTAGTTCCGGAACTGACCATGTACTACATGGAGTTATAGAAGAATTAATTTTATAACTGCTGCTGTGATTTAAGTCCCTTCTTTGAAGAACCATAAACATATTTGGTGGATAAAGGGAGAAGGTGGGAGAGACAGAAACACACTTTTTAGATACATATAAAAAAAGGTTTTGGATAAGGCGTACAAATGTTTTAGATAAATGCATATTTTTTTCTGATAAGAATGTATTTTTTGTGAAGGACAAGATAATACACATCAGAAATAAGTATTCAGTCTCTTACAGTCAACTTTTCACTAATATTCATTGTCTTGGCAGTGTTGGCATGTAACATTGTAATAAAAGACCTTAAGTGTAATCAAAGAAGAATGTTGTTTTTCTCTTTTTTATAAAAATAAAATAATATAAAATTCTGGCAAGTTTTTGAGGAATTGGGACGAAGTATGAAATCAAAGGGAAGTTGTCTTCCCCCCTGCCTCCCTCCCCCAGCATTGGTCCATGTTTGGTTCCTGTTGAAATTTCTGGATAATACTGCTCATTAGAGGAATTTACTTCTGGAAGTTACAGGAATTGTCTTTTGTCAATATTGTCACTCTTATGAATGCTTTTATTTGGAAATCTGAAAATGCGAAGTAATATCTGTCAGCAACTTCTTGATTGGGAGAAATTGCTTGTTTGTTCAGGATTTTCAAGTCTAGTGAATGGAGACTGAGGGGCAAAAAGCCTCTAGAGTCTTAGAACACCAGCCTGGATTTGGGAATGTTCTTTAATACCAATACGAAGATTATATTTTAAAAGTGACAGAATTCGGCGTAAACCTCTTTGTAGCTTAGAGGTCATTTTAGTAATTTTCATGTAAGCTTGTGTATCACACACATCTTCCTCAGAGGATTTTGGCCCAAATCTGCTTTGTATGTGTGAATACACAGGTATTTCTATTGGTTTGTCATTGGTGGTAATCCCAGCTGGTTATAATATCTACAAGGTGAAATAGTCCTTTATGAAATTAGAAATACATCAGTCTTGAGCTCACTAATCTTTTAACTGATTTTGGCCTAATGTTGGAGTACATATTAAGTAATTCTAGTGAAGAGGAAAAGAAGGCAGAATATATATTGACTAATCTATGCCATAAACAGTAGGTTAGTAATTTTTTTTGGTGCCGTGTTGAAGCCATCAGGTAATACATATGTAGAATATCTTTAGTTTGAGCATATTCTTTTCTTACAAGAAGCATTTCAAATTATTGCAAATGTAACCAGCAAATTTAAACATGAATCTCTATACTCTGTATGTACTCAGATTAGTTCTGAAATACCTTAAAATTTATTTTCTTTGGTGCAAAGTTAGTTTAGGCTGTCCCTTTTTGGACAGTGTGATAATTACTTGGGAAATAGTTAAACATGGATCTCAACGAAGGTGCCCTGCTTTCTCTAAGCTAGCTGTTTTCCATGCAGTGCAGTCACATTTGTTTAGAAGGTTCTACTGCAAAGTTTTATTTAACCAGATGAATCCTAAAACAGATTAAACAAGTGTTTATATATTTCTTCTGCAAAGATTTAATCCCAATAAGATTACTTGGTTTTAGGTAGCCTTGGACTTATTAAATATTCATATTGAAAGTGTGTTTATAAATAATTTAACTTAGTATTTTGAATAATTTACAGAGCATGTGCCCCAGAGGAAACCACGTTTCATTTACTGCACTTATCGCTTATGAGAGAATATATTGATTATGAATTTTCACCCGTAAAAGTAAGTTTTATTGGAGCTATGACTGAAAAAATATGTGAGGTCTTTTTATGCTAACATGATAATAAAAATTACACTGCTGTGTTGGTTTTTTTTGTTGTTGTTTTTTTTTTATTTTATTTTCTCCTCCCCTCTCCCCCCCTAGGACAAGATTTCCTTTGAATACGATATTGAAAGAATAATAGATGATTGGATCTTAATGGGTTTCCTTGTAGGAAATGATTTTATTCCTCATCTACCTCATTTACACATTAATCATGATGCACTGCCGCTACTTTATAGAACATACATGGCTATCTTGCCAGAACTGGGAGGTAAGAATACTTTGCACAGTTGCGGAAAGTAGAAATATTAACATTCCGGCTTTAATATTTGTTGACCTTTTTAACCATGTTAGAATTTTTAGCGTTTCTAACACTTTTTTGAGACAGCCAGCAAAATTCCATTCCTGTATCGATAGAGCATTTAAATTGAACTTTTAGAATTGTGAATTTAAAACACATACTTTATTTTCCAAATAGGTTACATAAATGAGAATGGACATCTGAACTTAAAACGCTTTGAGAAATATCTCACAAGATTGTCAGATGTGAGTAACTTCAAAATTGCCCTGTATAGAATGGTATAGTCTGTTGAATTTAACCTCAGTGTGGTGCCCTAAAATACACCATGCTTTAGTTTAATGAACTGTTAAATGACTGAGTTTTACAAGTGGTTCAGTCAGCTGTTTTATCATTTAAAGGATGGGGTCCATTCAGTTTCTGTCTGAACTTATTGTAAGAGGAAAAATATTGAATTGTTTAATCTGTCCTTTGGCTAGCATCTAGTAGTAATGCAAGTCAAATGAGGATTTACCTCCTTTGAGTAATGAGGGACAGTACTGTGCACATGTGGTCTAGGCAGCAATATGCTTTGTTTCCCCTGCTGGTCAGTTTCTTGCGGGGTAAGCTCTTGGAGAGCAGTATTTTTTTGCAAGTTTTTTATGAAGATCATTGGTCAAGAGCGATGAAGCATTAGTATCTCTGGGGCAGGCATCACCATTCTTCATTAATTCACTGGCATATAGGAGGCAACCTGTTAAGTGCCACTGCAGTAACTCATCCTAGAGATGAGAAAAGGTATGGGTCAGATAGAAATGGAAAAGTCTTGGCCTTCTGCTGAGCTTGGAAGGAGGAAGTTCATCCATCTGCTTTTGCTGTTTCAGCCCCGTCTTCTGATTCTTGGTGGAAGTATGGAAGTATTGGGGGTGTGGCACCCAAACCTTATATATGTTTTACTGCTTCTAGAGTTGATAGTGAAATGTAGAAGTTATCTAGCTACTTTTATTATACAATGCTGCCTTACTAAAAGAAAAAAAATATGGCTTGGGTCTACGTTATGAATCACTAATAAAAAAATATTTCGAATATTTATCTATTGGTTTCATTGTAGCTCTAGGCCGAACTCTTTATGTGCAGATGCCTCCAGGTGTAACCTAATGCATTTACTTGAAGATGTTGTTAATTTGCATTCTAAATTTGGCATCCCTCAAGTATTTCTAAACTTCCTTTAATCTTCCTGTACAGTTTGATCGTGAACACTTCAGTGAAGTCTTTGTAGACCTAAAATGGTTTGAAAGTAAAGTAGGCAATAAATACCTCAACGAGGCAGCTGGTATTGCAGCAGAGGAAGCCAGAAAAATTGAACAAAAGAAACAAAAGGTTAGTATTCTGCATGTGCAATTTTGGAACTATGAATGTTACTTATTGTAAAGCTGTAACTCAATTTTAGGCAGATTAAATGTCATAAATTTCTGTGTTGAGGTTTTTCTGAGATCAGAAATGATAGTAAAAGGTAACGTCTGAGGAGCTACCTGTATGCATTGCTGGTTATGAGTGATGAAG
Source organism: Psilopsiagon aymara (assembly GCA_024733675.1). Classification (NCBI taxonomy): domain Eukaryota; kingdom Metazoa; phylum Chordata; class Aves; order Psittaciformes; family Psittacidae; genus Psilopsiagon; species Psilopsiagon aymara. The sequence continues at coordinate 45,118 of JANRGW010041586.1, read as the reverse complement.
TGGTTAAATCAAGGTCAGGTTCTGAGGATTTTCAAAATCTTATAAACCCATTACTTAATGCTTTATGTCAATTTATCTCTTCTCAGCTTCAGCAAAACTTACTTTCTGTTGAGTGATGGTCAAACTTGCTATGCTTTGTAAATTTGCTTTTCATTGCATAGCCTGTTGTCAGATTTATATATTTCAGGTACAGTGATAGATCGTTCATGCATGTGTTGGTACTGGCTGACTATTTGACAGTGAATAGATAAATAGGAATTTCATTGGTGTGAACTATCTCAGATTAAACTTGCAATTCTAGCTATAGCTAGTTAATGAGGAACAGCACCTTTCTCTGTACCTTGATTGCCCCACTGTTGTGTTCCTCACCACCACCTCCATTGGCTATCTTTCAATATGTGCCTTCAGCAGAGTAGAGTAGCAGCAGGAAATCCCTCCATGATTAATCTGTCATTCTGTCCTAGGTTCAGCAGTAGCAGTCATTTTTCTCCTTCTCAGTAGCTGGTGCAGTGCTGTGGTTTTGACTTTCAGCCTGGGAAC